>CM060398.1:154641736-154891736 GCA_030545235.1 Helianthus tuberosus | reverse complement strand
TATCACTTTTACACAAGTTCATGTTTATGTGTGGAAAGGTTCATCATCTTGTATCTCTTACACTTTACATATTGCTAGCTCATGTTCCATGAACATGATCTAGTGTGGTTAGATGACGATCCGTTCCACTACTAGCCACTAACAACATAAAATAATCATAGCTAGACAAGTTTCATAAGTTTTACACCACTAGCTTTTCTTTAACCATCTTGTTCATCTTTCTTTCAAGACTTTTAGATTTGATCTTTAGTGTTCTTGATTTTTATCCGTTAAATCTCTTATTAACCACTTCAAACATGAACAAGGAAGTGTTTAGAAGCACTTACTACTAGCTCGTGGCTAGGGAATATTCAAAGCGAAAACAAGGTGGATAAAAGCAACGTAGTGAGGTTCTTGAGATTCCGAAAGCACCGGGTCTCCTCGTATGACACCTTTCACCTTTGTGTGTATGTAATATAGCAAGAACCAAACTTGATGATGGGTGGATGTGGGATGGTGGTCTCGGCCGTAAGCAAGGCAAGAGGGAGAGAGAGTAAAATTTTGTTAAGTGTTATGTAAATGAAAGTGATTACCCTTTAAGCATTCTTATAGTCCATTCATCCTTATTACCCATTATATAATATGTAATCAAGATATTAGACAATCAAAATAAAATATTAAAAAATGTGTGGTGTGTGTCCCTCGGGGGGGGGGGGGGGGGGTTATGGTTTGATTTGAACCATGTAGTTAGGTGCTAGTTATGCTTAGTTAGATCTCTAAATTAGTTATTAGTGTGTTATGAAATATAACGGGTGTTAGGGTGTTCGGGGACCCTAACTAGCTCAGAAAAGGAAAAACAATGTCATTGACAATATTTTTATGTTCCGGGTAAAGTCCGGTTGTTCGGTTGGATATTAATCCGTTAAAGTGCTAAATAAGCATTTAAAGTGTCTTTAATATTATTTTTAGTGACACAATGAATTCCCGACACTTTGGAAAGTGTCTAGTATTATTTCCCCATGTTTTTGCACTTTACTAGTTAAGTTAAATGTTGAATTTTGTAATAAAGTGCAGAATTTTGTAATTAAAGTATGTTTTAGGCACATCCGGTCACTATAACTATCACCTAGTGACGCAGTTTTACAATCCTCACCTCCCTACACTCTCTACTAGTGTAGTAATCTATTCCCGGCTCGTACTGGCCTCAGAGACAATATCTGTTTAGTGCTGGCAATGTCAGCATGTTTCCTGGGTTATCCGTATAGTGTGCTTACTGTGCTTTTTGTGCATCAAGGTTGTCACTGATGTTCGTGTATAAATAGTAGAGTGACAGTATAAAATGTGATGCATGAGTATGTATCTATCAGAAATCAAGAAACAGTTTAACCACAGTTGTAAGCAAGCACAGTAATTAAGCATTAATTAAATATTAATTAATTCGTATGGATACCTGGTTTGGTGAGGGTTGTCACATTCTCCCCCCGTTAAATAAATTTCGTCCCGAAATTTTAGGCTCTGCTTCTAGTTGCAGGGGTCTTGGGGAATAAATGAGGGTATTTCTCTTTCATACGATCCTCACGTTCCCACGTGAATTCTGGTCCATGCCTTGCATTCCATCGAACTTTGACGAGTTTGACACTGCTCCTGCGCGTTTTGTTAACTTTCCAATCCGTGACCTCGACGGGTTCTTCAGTGAAGTGGAGCGTGTCGTCGATATGAACTTCGTCAACAGGAATGATCACTGTCTCTTGTGTTGGACTCTTCCTTAGATTTGATACATGGAATGTATCGTGAACACCATTGAGTTCGGCAGGTAGGTCCAACTTGTAGGCTACAAGCCTAATCCTTGGCAGGATTCTGAAAGGGCCAATGTAACGCGGATTCAACTTTCCACGCTTTCCGAAGCGTGCCACACCCTTCTAGGGTGAAACCTTTAATAAAACCATATCCCCAACTTGAAATTCCAAAGGTTTCCTTTTTGGATCTATATAAGCTTTCTGTCTGTCGCGAGCTGCTTCGATGCGTTTTCGAATCTGGGCAATCTTGTCGGTCGTCTCTTGGACTATTTCGGGACCAACAAGCTGTCTATCACCTGCATCAGCCCAGCATAAGGGTGATCGACATTTGCGCCCATAAAGAGCTTCAAATGGCGCGGCTCCAATGCTTGTGTGGTAGCTGTTGTTGTACGAAAATTCGACCAATGGTAAATGATTATCCTAGCTACCACCTAGATCCATTACACATGCTCTCAGCATATCCTCCAATGTCTGGATTGTTCGTTCACTTTGTCCATTAGTTTGCGAATGGAATGCAGTGCTCAGGTTCAGCTGTGAGCCAAAAGCTTCTTGGAAGGATTGCCAAATCCTTGATATGAAGCGTCCATCTCTATCAGAGATGATCGAGAGAGGCACTCCACGACGTGCAACAATCTCTCGCATGTATATTTCCGCCAGTTTACTAGTGTTATCCTTCTCTTTGATTGGCAGGAAGTGTGCGGACTTGGTCAGGCGGTCAACTATTACCCAAATAGTATCCTGACCCCTGGGCGTCTTGGGCAGTTTCGTTATGAAGTCCATTGAAATCTGTTTCCATTTCCACTTGGGAATCTCAGGTTGCTGTAGAAGTCCTGAAGGCTTCTGGTATTCAGCTTTCACCTTGGCGCACGTTAAACACTTGCTAACATAAACAGCAATATCTCCTTTCATCCTAGGCCACCAATAAAAATCCTTAAGATGTTGGTACATCTTATCCGCTCCTGGGTGGATAGAGTACCGTGATTTGTGTGCTTCGTCAAAAATAACCTTTCTTAATCCACCAAACAGAGGAACCCAAATTCGTTTCATGAAGCACAATGTACCTTCCTCGTTTGGTATCAACTGTTTCTCCATCCCATGGAGGTACTCGTCCTCAACATTCCTTTCTTTCAAAGCTTCTCTCTATGCGGTACGAATGCGTAAAGAGAGATCTGTCTGGACGATCATTTCCAAAGCCCTAACCCTTATGGGCTTGATCCTTTCCTTTCGACTCAGGGCATCAGCGACCACATTCGCCTTCCCTGGGTGATACTTGATCTCGCAGTCATAATCGTTCAATAATTCCACCCAACGTCTTTGTCTCATATTCAACTCTTTCTGGTCGAATATGTGCTGCAGACTCTTATGATCCGTAAAGATTGTACACTTTGTACCATACAAATAATGTCTCCAGATTTTCAGCGCAAATACCACTGCGCCTAGCTCCAAATCATGCGTGGTATAGTTCTTTTCATGAACCTTCAACTGGCGTGATGCGTAAGCTATAACTTTCTGGCGTTGCATCAACACGCAACCCAATCCTTGACGCGAGGCGTCACAATATACCACGAAATCATCAGTTCCTTCTGGTAGCGCTAAGATCAGCGCATTGCAAAGCTTGTCTTTCAGTAACTGGAATGCTTCTTCCTGTTTGATTCCCCAATCAAACTTCTTATCCTTCTGTGTGAGCGCAGTCAGAGGTTGACCGATTTTAGAAAAATCATCAATGAACCTTCAATAATAACCAGCCAAACCTAAGAACTGTCGAATCTCAGTTGGCGTCTTTGGAGTCTCCCAGCTCTTTATCGCCTCGATCTTTGTTGGATCCACATGAATCCCATTTCCATTAACCACATGTCCAAGGAATTGGACTTCACGCAGCCAAAAATCACACTTCGAGAACTTGGCGTATAATTTCTCCTTCTTAAGTAGCTCTAGAATAGCTCTTAAGTGCTGTTCGTGCTCGTCCTTCGTCTTCGAGTAGATTAAGATGTCATCGATGAACACAATTACGAATTTGTCGAGATACGGCTTGCAGACTCGGTTCATCAAATCCATAAAAACAGTTGGCGCGTTTGCCAACCCAAACGGCATCACCAGAAACTCGTAGTGTCCATAGCGAGTTCTAAAAGCGGTTCTAGGAATACTTTCCTCTTGTATTCTCAGCTGATGGTAACCAGATCGTAAATCGATCTTCGAGTAGTAGCTTGAACCTTGCAGTTGGTCGAATAGATCGTCGATTCTCGGCAAAGGGTATCTGTTCTTGATAGTCAGCTTATTAAGCTCACGGTAGTCTATGCACATACGGAAACTACCGTCCTTCTTTTTAACAAACAAAACTGGAGCTCCCCAGGGTGAGAAGCTTGGTCTGATGAATCCTTTATCCAATAGCTCCTGGAGTTGTGTTGACAACTCCTGCATCTCTGATGGCGCAAGTCTATAGGGGGCTTTGGCTACAGGCGCGACGCCTGGAACCAAATCAATGTGGAACTCAACTTGCCTTTGAGGCGGTAATCCTGGCAAGTCTTCTGGAAAGACTTCCGGATATTCCTTGACGACTGGAATGTCTTCGATCTTTGGTCCAGCAGCTTCCTTGTCCACGATGTGTGCCAAGAATGCAACACATCCCTTCTTCAAGCACTTTCTAGCTTTCAGGCATCTAATGATTCTTAATGGCGTATCTTGCTTCTCTCCGTGCACTATGATCGTTTCTTCATCCGTCAGTGGGATGCGGATGGTCTTCTCATGGCAAACGATCTCGGCTTTGTTACTCGATAGCCAATCCATTCCTACTACCACATCGAAGCTTCCCAACTTGACTAGCAGTAGATCCAAAGTAAACTCACGCTCTCCCAACTCGATTACACAACCACTGACAACTTCATTTGTTTAGACTAGCTTTCCATTGGCCAATTCGATTGAGTACGGAATATCTAATTTACTAGCGGCTAACCCAAGCATATTCTTAAATTCTAATGACACGAAGCTATAATCGGCACCAGTATCAAACAAAACAGATGCAAAGCGTTGGTTTATAGGGAACGTACCAGTAACAACATTGGGATCCTGGCGCGCTTCCCCCGCCTCAATGTTAAACACTCTTCGGCGGGCTTGATTCAATCCTGGGCAGTCCCTCTTAAAGTGTCCAATGTCACCGCAGTTAAAACAGCCCAATTTTTGACCATTACCTCCTCCGTTCCCCGCTTGATTGTTGTTTTGATTTCGATTCGCGTCCCCAGCTTGATTTGCATTGTTCCCTCAATTTCCATTGCCTCCATTATTCCCTTTTGGACGATTTCCATTACCACCACGATTATTGTTCCTACTACCAAAACCTCATTGGCCTCCCCGTCCAGCACTAGCCCAGCAAGAATCCTTCAAGTGACCAACTTTTCCACAAGCTTCACATACTTTTGGCCCATACCGGCCAGAATGATGACGTTGGCAGGAGTTACACTTGGGCAGTGAACCCATATAGCCTTTTCCTTTCTTCCCAGCACCGGTTGCAGCTTGGACCGGTGTGCTTGATTCTCCTTTCTTGCCAACACCGCTAGTTCCCTGCTTGAAGTTCGAGAATTTCCTCTTATTCTCACCAGACGACTCCACGTGAGTCTCTTTCTTCTTTGGCTCAACATTCGAAAACTTGTTCAGGCGGATGGCTTCCTCAGTAAGAGCTACGCTCAGATCTATGGCCTCTGTGATAGTCACATGCTTGGAAGTAGTGACCATACTCATGATCTGTGGAGCTAAACCCCAGATAAAGCGCTCGATTCGCTTGAATTCCGGTGTAACCATATAAGGTACCACATGAGACAGGTCGTGGAATCTCTGAACGTACTCATCAATCTTGGGTCCTTCCATTTTCAAGTGCCAGAATTCAGTTTCCAACCTCTGAATCTCCGCACGTGAGCAGTACTTTCTTCGCATGAGCTCCTTTAGCTCATTCCATGTCATTGCGTAAGCTGCGGCTTCGCTAAGAGTTTGCACTTGTAAGTTCCACCAGGACAGGGCTCCGTCCAAAAATAGCCCAGAAATGTAAGTCACTTGTTGGTCTGGAGCGCACTTGCTCATTCGAAGAACAGACTCTGTCTTTTCGGCCCATCTTACAAAAGCAACAACACCTCCTGTGCCGTCGAAATTAACAGGTTTGCAATCGAGGAACTGTTTGTAAGTGCACCCTGCACATACGTTAGAATTTACAATTGGTATTAGCGGGCGTGCTATAAGTACCCAAATGTATGGTAATATGTCTTAAGTCACTTGACATTACCATGAGGCGGGTTGTGGTTGCCGTTGTTGCTTGAATGGCTCCCGCTCGTTCCTCCTTGTGAGGCTGCATACTGCGCTATGGCGGCAGCAATGATTCCTTGGAGTTCTGCCTCATTGGCAGGCATACGCGTCTGGCATCTTGGAGGCATCTTCTAAAAGATGTTTCACGTAGGTCAGGTCATAGTAAGTAAAGTCTACGTATGTATTCAACAATATCAACACATAACATCTCATGTTATAAATAAATCAATCACATAACATCTCATGTTATAGAACATAAACAATCAATAATCAACCCAACATATAATGAGAATACTGCGATTGCGCTGTCATAAATCAAGACCACAATGTAAGGTTTACAAGTTCATAACTGTATTATACATCATCAGTGACTAAGGGCCACATCGCCCTAGTCCAAACTATCTAGTCAGTGACAACAACAACAAATATACAAATCATCAAAAGTCACAATCATCAAAATGTGGTCTTCAAAAGCTATGTAGTCTGCACAATCGCGGTCGTCTCACCAAAAGTCTACCTGCGTCGAATCAAAAAGGCCTAAGCTGATGGCGGTGGAGGAGGGGGGAAAACGAGAAAAGAGTAAACGTCGCATATGAAGCTAGTCCTCCTCCATAGCGCGATGAGAGCACAATAAGTATGCTATCTGCTGCTCGGGAGTCCAAAACGAGCGGCAGAGTCAGGTGAAAGTGGACGCGGAGGGTGTGATACTGCAGGTGGGGTCTGACAATGACACGGTGGTCGCTGAGCTCTCTCCAGCTCCTGTACGCGACGGGTCAGCGCCTCCTGCTGTATCATGAAAGATGTGAGAACATCCTCCGTAGAATACCCCACGTGGTATGGGTGATACGGATCCATCGGTGGCATAATGGGGGGCGTAGTCCAGAGGAACAGCTCACTAGATGGAGCGAAAGATGGCACAATAAATGGTGCAATAGTGGGAACAACAGTTGGATGAGAACTCTGGGGCATGAACTGGCTGCCTCCTGCCATGAAAGGTGTATGACCAAACGGATGATGTGACGAACCCTCCCCAGGACGTGGTAGAGGAATGTCCTGGAGATAAGTGATCGGGGGATCTGTGCGGTGAGTATCTGTGGTGTGTGGGGGAATCAAGGGAACATCAATGGGAGCTGAAACAGGGGATGAAACGGGTGCCACAGGGGGTGTAACAGGTACCACGAAAGGTGGGAAATCATCGTCATCATCTATCCACCCATTGCGGGTGTGAGCGTATCGTGGATCAATATGGGTCGTGAAAGGTGTGTGGTCGAACATCACCGGCATAGGATCAGGAAGTGGGGCGACAACAGGATCCTCTAACAAATGTGGAGCATCAACATGAGCATCGACAGCATGATCATCCACCAATGGCGGAGCAACAACAGGATGATCATCAACAGGTATATCATCAATAAAAGGGGCAACAACAGGTGCATCGGCATGAACGGGGTCATGCTCTACTGCCGGGTCAGGAGCGACAACTGGCTCAGGGGCCACAACAGGCTCCGGATCAACAAACTCCATCTCGAAATCAGCTGGATCAGCAAACAAAGGATCGACAGGGGCTACAAGATCCTCCAGGGGCTGGTCTAAGTGTATGAACTCAATGTCATGGTCTGGATAAAAACCAGGTGGAAAAACAGGATCATCCTCGATATCGTGATCAAACTCAAAGCTGTGTGCGGGAACTGGTGCAGCTGATGACGCCATATCAGGGTCGGCGTCGTGTGAGTGGTGCTGCACTCCCTGTGTATGCAAAGATGCGGACGCCACAGACTCAAATGAGTCTGGGACAGGTGAATGAGCATGAGCCTCCTCTGCAGGATCGTCAGCAATGAGTAGAATATCATCAGCAGCAATATGGGCCTCGCCCTCAAGTGGGTCCTCCTCAAACAAATCGACATCATCGTCGAAAACATCATCAAGTGGCATATCAACAACAACCGGGTAAGCAGCAAGGGGTATAGGAGCAGGGATCACCACGAGTGGTAAATCCCCAGCGAGATGGCCATCAGCAGGCTCGGCTACGATGTCAGGCAGCGCAAATGGCTGGAAGTCGTCATCGTCTGTGCTGGTAGTATCGGAAGTGTACACCTCGTGCTCCGATGAAACTATGTCATCTGATACTATCGCCATAGGGTCCAGAGTGTTGGAAACTCCAGTGTCTGATGAAGAAGGCATGATGTCTGTAACACAAACACACATACGCACAAATAATCAATCATACAATCAAATAAACATGTTAGTCACCAATAAGAAAACAAGTAATCATCCTAGTCTACCCTAGACTATCCTCTCAGTCTCCCCGACTGAACTTCCTAGTCTCTCAGACTACTCCCTCAGTCTCTCAGACTGATCCTCCTAGTCCCACTAGACTACTCCCTCAGCCTCTCAGACTGAGCCTCCTAGTCCCACTAGACTACTCCCTCAGCCTCTCAGACTGAGCCTCCTAGTCCCACTAGACTACTCACTCAGCCTCTCAGACTGAGCCTCCTAGTCCCACTAGACTACTCCCTCAGCCTCTCAGACTGAGCCATAACTAACAAATAAAATGTGCTCACTCTTTTGTTTGTAAAAATATTTTGAACTCTGGATCTGGACGTTTAGTGTATGCAATGTAAAAATGTTTTCGTGAGAGCCCTAGTGATCATAGTCTAGACTCGAGAAGGAATCCAAGTTCGCTATGATCAAAGCTCTGATACCAAGCTGTCACACCCTGGCTTTGCGGAAGCGTGGGTTTATTTTGGTGTGACTTCTTAATACCATAGCTTAATCACAACAAAGCTATATGAAAGTAAAACCATGATGATCATCCATTATTTCAAGTTTTAAAAGTAAAACACGACAACATTGTTTTAGAGTTGACACATGCAGTGAGATTACAACACAACATAATAAAAACATTGTTCATAAGACACAACCACAAACATGAAATAAACACAGTTTAAGACTTGTGACCCGTCCAGGTAAAAGTCACAATCCCTAAACTTGGATGACACCATTCTTCTTCGCAGCGTAACGACAGTGCATACCTTGCCAGATCCCTAATTCCCTGAAATACATGTAAGTTGAAAAATCAACATAAAGTTGAGCGAGTTCATGTGAAAGTGAGTATGTAAAACCTTTGTAAGTATGAAATCCCTGGTATGTAGCAAATAAGGAAATAAAGAGATCACCAATGGTTTGCAAGGCCATTGATATGTGTGAAGTGCAGTAGGAAGACTCAAACCTAGCAGATTTTTGCGTCGGGCTCAAAGTCACCCCGAGGTCCGTTCTGTTGGGCCTGGAGTTGGGCTCGCTACACCCAGATAGATCTACCGCTACTGACCCTCGGTCCTACAATGAGGATTAATGGCCTCCAGTTTCAGCCTACTCACTCACATGATCTAAGTAGTAACCCTCCTTACGCTAACCATACCATGTAAAAAGTATTCGTAATCATAGTAACATGTATTTCACCCCCGAAGTATAAAACTGAAAACAGTTAAGAGAAAAGGGGGGACATGAACTCACAGAAGTGCGTCTCGAAATAGTATCTCCCAATCAACCTGCTGCGTGACGACCTACACGTACTAACTTCTATTAGACGGACGACCGTGCCTTGGCTTAAGGTTTAAGTTTTTGGGAAATAGTTAGGCAACTATTTCGTATTTACACTTCTTAATTATTTATTAATTATATTCCTTCCCAAGGATGGGGGTTTTAATACATGTGCGTTTTAGTAATTCCAAAAATATATTATTAAGTCTTACTTAATAAAATATATTTTCATTCATTTGTCTAAAATATTCTATCTCCAAAATATACATATTTTTCCCAAAAATATTATATTTTATTCCATACAATTTCCAAAATAATACCTTTATCAAAATACGCATTTAGGAGTATTTTTCCGAAAATACATAAGTTACATTTTTAAAGTTCGTGTGGTAATAATAATACCGGTGTAACTTAGATATTTATTTGTGATAGCGTTGATATTATTTTGGAGTCGTTACTTTTTAGTGTATGCGAGTTATATTATTTTTACCCTAAAAATAATATATGTGTAGTTCACAAAATAATCATAAAATCACACAAGCGTTTTACTATGAAATATATATTCTAAATATATATTTAACAAGTTTTATTTACGAAAATCCACCTCCGAATGCTTGGTTATTTTATAATAAAAATATTGGCAAAGTTTATTTGGAAAACAAGTTAAAAATATATTTATAACCACTTGTCACAAAAATATTTCTAAGTGTTATTTTCTGGAAAAATTTCGCCAGAGTTTCCTCTGTAACTGGAGGTGGCCACGCTTACTAGCGTATCATTTTCTTTTCAAAATTCATTCAACAATTTTCCAATCATCAATATACAATATTCAATCATCGAACTAGTAAAAAATAAGCATAAATCACAAACACATGAACTTGTAAGTTGTGTAAAAGTATGTAGTAACTTCCCAACATTTTTAGTAGGTCTTTCTATCTTTAAAAATATAACCAGTTTCTTGGAAACTTTATTTTTAAAGAACATGCAATTTTACAACTTCTTAGTCCAAAGTTACGAAAATATTTATTGGTTAAATCTTTTGTCACACAAGTGTTTACACACTTGTTTGTTTACAAAAATGCTTTTAGTTCATGAAAGATCCGGATTTTAAACATGGTTTGCAACTTACACTTGGTTCTTCGAAAATACCACTTGTAGATCTTTAGATCTACTAGTTTAGAACTCCATTTTACAAGAAATATCACTTTTACACAAGTTCATGTTTATGTGTGGAAAGGTTCATCATCTTGTATCTCTTACACTTTACATATTGCTAGCTCATGTTCCATGAACATGATCTAGTGTGGTTAGATGACGATCCGTTCCACTACTAGCCACTAACAACATAAAATAATCATAGCTAGACAAGTTTCATAAGTTTTACACCACTAGCTTTTCTTTAACCATCTTGTTCATCTTTCTTTCAAGACTTTTAGATTTGATCTTTAGTGTTCTTGATTTTTATCCGTTAAATCTCTTATTAACCACTTCAAACATGAACAAGGAAGTGTTTAGAAGCACTTACTACTAGCTCGTGGCTAGGGAATATTCAAAGCGAAAACAAGGTGGATAAAAGCAACGTAGTGAGGTTCTTGAGATTCCGAAAGCACCGGGTCTCCTCGTATGACACCTTTCACCTTTGTGTGTATGTAATATAGCAAGAACCAAACTTGATGATGGGTGGATGTGGGATGGTGGTCTCGGCCGTAAGCAAGGCAAGAGGGAGAGAGAGTAAAATTTTGTTAAGTGTTATGTAAATGAAAGTGATTACCCTTTAAGCATTCTTATAGTCCATTCATCCTTATTACCCATTATATAATATGTAATCAAGATATTAGACAATCAAAATAAAATATTAAAAAATGTGTGGTGTGTGTCCCTCGGGGGGGGGGGGGGGGGGTTATGGTTTGATTTGAACCATGTAGTTAGGTGCTAGTTATGCTTAGTTAGATCTCTAAATTAGTTATTAGTGTGTTATGAAATATAACGGGTGTTAGGGTGTTCGGGGACCCTAACTAGCTCAGAAAAGGAAAAACAATGTCATTGACAATATTTTTATGTTCCGGGTAAAGTCTGGTTGTTCGGTTGGATATTAATCCGTTAAAGTGCTAAATAAGCATTTAAAGTGTCTTTAATATTATTTTTACTGACACAATGAATTCCCGACACTTTGGAAAGTGTCTCGTATTATTTCCCCATGTTTTTGCACTTTACTAGTTAAGTTAAATGCTGAATTTTGTAATAAAGTGCAGAATTTTGTAATTAAAGTATGTTTTAGGCACACCCGGTCACTATAACTATCACCTAGTGACGCAGTTTTACAATCCTCACCTCCCTACACTCTCTACTAGTGTAGTAATCTATTCCCGGCTCGTACTGGCCTCAGAGACAATATCTGTCTAGTGCTGGCAATGTCAGCATGTTTCCTGGGTTATCCGTATAGTGTGCTTACTGTGCTTTTTGTGCATCAAGGTTGTCACTGATGTTCGTGTATAAATAGTAGAGTGACAGTATAAAATGTGATGCATGAGTATGTATGTATCAGAAATCAAGAAACAGTTTAACCACAGTTGTAAGCAAGCACAGTAATTAAGCATTAATTAAATATTAATTAATTCGTACGGATACCTGGTTTGGTGAGGGTTGTCACAAAAAAGACTTATGCAACGGAATCATAGTCAAACAAAAGTTCAAGTTCAAAATTTAAATTACTTTATAAACATTAAAACTCGTATTAACTGCGATTGCAAATATACTTATCCACTTAAACCCAAACCCCGGTTCCAAGCCCTTATCATGCAATTTATGTTTAAGTTTGATTAATCTACCTAAGGTCTCACACTAAAAGCCGCAGTTTCACCTAGTCCCGTCTCAAGCTCATGAAACAAAAGAAACAAATAACTGGATTCTTTCCTAACCGTTTTATACCAAAATTAAGAGAATTTGACATCAAACTTTTTCTTTTTATATTCTTTCTTCTTTTTGAGCACTAGATTTTGCATTACCTAACCCAGAGGCTGTCTCAACCAGAGTCACCATCCCCGAGAGCGACAACGTGAGCGTCAGTAATTTTTCATTTTTTTCTAACTTAACCTGGAGGGAATCTAAGTCAGAGTCACCATCCCCAACAAAGATTACATAGTCCTCGTTTTTTTCTCAATCTAGCTCATTTATTCTATTTTCTTTTGATACAAAAATTCTAACAGTTTTAACTTATAACGATATTTCTTATACTATTTATGGCGATTTCAGCTATCTACTTCTCCTAGATGAGAACCCACTAGCTGGCTAAGGGGCTGTTTGACAACTTCTGAATGGTTAAGTGCTGAACCAGTAAGAGGTCTGAATCATTAAGTGCTGAACCAGTAAGTGGTCTGAACCATTAAGAGCCAGTATAATTCTTAACCGTTCAGAGGCAAATGTCTGACCAATTCAGATTAGAGGTCTTAACCATTCAGACTCTGTATAATTCTTAACTATTTAGAGGCAAATGTCTAAATCATTTAGACAATTGCTTGCGAAACAAACAGTCTGAACCATTAAGTGCTGAACCAGTAAGAGGTCTTAACCATTAAGAGCCCCATTAAGAGGTAAACAAACAGTCCCTAACAATTATGGTTATTTTAATCTCAAAAGAACGTAGAAACCGGGTCGAGCCTATTCACATATCTCAAGCTAGACACGAGTTTAACTTTTAACTCATATTATTATTATTTGAAACCTAAATATGCTCAACTCTACTATCATTTTACGGTTTTAATTGCAAAATTTCTAAGACATGGACATTTTCAATTTCTCAATTTTTTTTTCCGGATTTTTGTATTTTTGTATTTTTTAATTTTTTTTTGTATTTTTCAAATTTTATGACTCAAACGACTCACTAACTAAGACACTAAATGATATTTTTCCATCCCCATACTTAAACTCTGCATTGCCCTCAATGTAGGATGGAAACCGACTCAAAAGACTAAAATAAATAGGAATAAAAACACGAAGGAAAAATTGGAAAGGATTTAGCTGGTTAATTAACGCGTACACTCCAAAACTCTCGTCCAATCTAGCTCGATCATATAGCATTTCATTCGTCATCGGCTATGACTCTAACTGGTACCTTCAGTAAATGCATTGAAATCTGATAAGAAGCTCCAAAAGCACCCGAATGGAGATTGCATACGGGTGGTACGATTCAAACCTGCATAAACAAAAACAAGCAGAAACCAAAGCAGTACCGACTCGACACAAAAGACCGACTCAAAACTACTAAGTTAGACTCATGGTACAAAATAAACGACTAAAAATACAAGTAAACACGTACCATAAACGAATCAGATACGAAAAACTGATGAAACCGGACAAGGAAAACACTTCAGCACAGAAACACACCCGTCGACGTGTTCACTCTACACCTTCCCGTGGCGCGAGCGAATAAAATAGTCATTTTTTCCTTTCTTTCCGTAGAGCTACGCGAACAACCACCTATATACCCTCACGTGAAGCGAAGGGTGTTGACGTGATGTCGTGGTCACAATCAAATTTAATCCAAATACAACTAATTAGCTAGCGGTAAGTGGGTATCGAACACAGGGAGTTTGTGGAAAATGTGTTATTTGCTAGAGTATCTAACTTTGACTAAATTAATCTAATTGCAAATAAAATAAGATTCAAGAGTTGATTTGATTGGATTGGTTTAAGAACTAAATTTAACTAATTAAATTGCAAGAGAAAAGTTTTGGTTGTAAACAAATTAGAGACAAATGACCATCCTAGATTTCCGGTTTCAATTGACATTCATGTTATCATTCCACTAGAAAGAACTACATAAACATAGCTCATGTGTGACTACTTGCAGTGATGAAAGGGAACTAAGTACTCAGATTCCTAGAACGTGAGGTTGTTACCCGATGATCAATCAACCCTTACCCAAGCCTAACTATACCCATGATATCTCGATTGCCAAAGGCACCAAGAACGTATGGTTTCTAATTAGTTTGACATAAGAATTAACAATTTACTAACAAACAATCACACACCATAACAAACAAACCATAAAGAAAAAGATTGTTATTCTAGAAATTAGGAAATCAAACATGAAATGTCTCAAGCAAACCTTCAATCCAGGATGATCACAAAGTGTTTAGCCACACATGGTTTGAATCAACATCATTATACTAGTTTTAATGTTCCAAGAAATCACCAACATAAAAACAAGAGATTAACTAGTGTTCTCCAAGCTCAAGGTCTCCAAAATTGCTCCAAAAATCGTTCACAAGCAAGTGGTAACCGATTGGAAATGATAAGTCCCTTTAATCTTCATAAAAATGGAATTTAATGGAAGGAGTTACAAGTTTGCATCAGTCGGCGCCGTAACCTACGGCAGATCACCATAGGTTACGACGGTCAGTATAGCAGCAGCATCATAAGGCGCCGTAAGCTACGCCAATCTGCCGTAGGTTACGGCGAGCAATGTTTCCTTACGGCAGTTGGTTCCTGATCTACGGCAAGTGACTTTTAAACATGAATGGCCGTAACCTACGGCAAAGTGCCGTAGGCTACGGTGCTGAGTGATGTTATTCTCCTTGTTTTTTTCATCAGAACTTGCTTTCTTCAATTCTTTGACTCCCCAACTTCTAGCATCCATTCGTGCCTCCTAAAACCCGCATTTTAAGCATTGCAATACCTGCACATCAAATAATCTAGTGGTTACCAAGTTCAAAAAATTAACCTAGATAAGTATAGAATGTGCATTGTATTAAACCTTTTAAGGGTTGTCCTACGGACCACCCGTCAGGTGTCTGTTTTCACAGAAAGTTTCTTGAGTTTCATGCCTCCATACCTTATAAATTTTCACTTATTCTTTCAAATTCATCCAAAACACCTTTTAAGCCAATTTTTTTACTAGAAAACACTTTGGAACTCTGTTTCTTTGCATTCTGAACTCCTCCACGGACATGAACACCTGCAAAACAACTCAAAACAAAACAACACAAAACACAAATCTACTTAGAACACGATAAAGACTTAAATGACGATTACGACCCAAAATCTACAAACTCTACAAAAAGGGCTATCACCCTAATCCCTCAACTTCTCTAATACTCACGGAGGATCATGTTGACCCAGATCATATTTGTACCCTATCTCTCGGGCTGTAGCACTATCATACCTACGAATAAACGATTCTCTCCATATTCCACATCCTCTCAAATCTTCATCGGGCAGTTGAATCTAGACGTATTCTATATCTCTCCATCCCTACACTGAGCCTTGCTCAGTGTTTCTATCTTAGATTCCAACCGTTCCATTCTTTTCTATAATTCCTCTACTCTCCTATCCAGTGGATCCCCACAGTTGGGTTCTAACATCTCCTCTAACCTAGGATCTCTCACCCCCTCTTTCTTGTCTCTCTCCTCCTCGTCACTATCCCTAACCGATGCTACTGCCTCCACCCGAGCACCCGAACTTCTCGTAGTATTGACCTTAAAAACGACCTTTTCCTCACCCACTCTAAGTGTAATAGTACCTAGGAAAACATCTATGAGGTTCCATTCTCGTCCGCTTCCATGTCTAAAACTACAAAATCCATCGGGAACACGAATTTGTCGACTTTTATGAGTAGATTTTCTACTATTCCCCGAGGATACTTAACGGTTTTGTCAGCTAAACCTAAGGTTATGCGGGGAGGTTTGAGGTCACAAAGGCCTAGTTTTTCGTAAAATGAATAGGGCATCAAATTAATACTAGCACCTAGGTCGGCTAACGCATGGTTTTGAACGTCACCACCGAACAAACACGGGATCGTGAAGATACCCGGATCAATGAGTTTTTCTAGTAGCTTGTTTGTGACCACAACAGAGCACTCAGCATTCAAAGAGACATTCGACAGCTCCACTAACTTACCTTTCCCTTTCAGGAGATCCTTTAAAAATTTTGCATATTTAGGCATGGATTAAAAGGCCTCGATAAACGGAAGATTAATTTTCAAATGTTTGAACATATCTAAGAATTGCCCATATTCCTTAGCATACCTTTGTTGCTTAAGGCGGGCAGGGTATGGGACGCGTGACAGATCTACGATAGGAGATGGTTTAACCTGTGCGGGTCTCTTTTCTACGCTCCTCTCAACTAAGGGTTCCTCGGTGTGTGCGGTACTTGCTGGGTTTAACCTAGGTTACACTTTACTGGGTGCCTCCATCTCAATCTCTTCATCTACTAACTCATCTTCCTCTACCTGAACCGGTGGTCTCTCAATTTCCCCTAACTCTCGACCCGACCTAGTGGTTGGCTTTAACGTGATGGTTGGCTGGGTTGATTTGTGTGTTGCATGAGAAATGACCTGGTGGTCGTTCTTGCAACTGACGCGAGATTTCCCCTACTTGTCTGTAGAGATCTAGGAAGTTTGAATGATTATTCTTTAGTAGGGTAGCATGCTCCTCTAGGGTTTTTTGAGTGACCTGATCTCTCGTAATTAATTGTGCCAACATGGCCTTAATCTCCTCTACCCATTACCCAAATCCTGGTTATTTGAACCTTGATTATTCGAACCCCCACTATCAATGAACCCTGCCCCCGGTATGGATTTTGACTCGATTGGAAACCAGGGGATTACCGGAAGAACTCCTATTATTATTATTATTATTATTACAACGCCAGTTCGAATTATAACTGGAATTAGGGTTTTGACCAGTAATAAACTCTACCTGCTCTTGGTTAAGCATTGGGCACTCTACTGTATCGTGACCTCCCCTACAGACCTCACATTTCTCTACCTGCTTCCTAAGCTCTTGAAGTTTGCTACTAGGGGTGTTCAAAAAAATCCAAATCCGAATCCGAATTATCCGAAATTCCGAATCCGAATTATCCAAAAGTTCGGATATCCGAAATTTCGGATATCCGAATCGCGGATATCCGAAAATTCGGATTCGGATAGTGATATGGGAAATTTTTGGATATTTCGGATATCCGAAATCCGAAATATTAACTATATTTTTAAAATAATAAATATAAATATAACCATATATTTCTAGAAACCCTACCCTCCTGGCTTCCTTTCAGCCCCTTTTCTTTTTTGAGAGTCCAACCCATTGTTCAAACTTCATCTTTCAATCTAGAACTCACCGGTTCGTTTCTTCCACATCGTTCCAGTCGCCGGCCTTCCTCTAACGATGAGTTCCATCCACAATCAATTTGCGCTTGCTTAGACGAGTTCAATCTACACTCTTCCATGCCTTTCCATCGTTTAATCGAATTTTAAAGAAAGATGTTGTATTTTTACAATTCGATTTGTAAGTATATAACGATTTCTGCTAACTGGTTGGTCTAAACTTCATTGAATCTTCTTTAATCCCCGTTACACGATTTATGTAAGCTCATGAGTAACTTTTTGATGAATTGTCAATTTATTAACTAGATTCATATCTCTAGAAAATTAAATAAAATATTTACTTCCTTGTATTGGTATATGTTCGTTATTTGTAGATTGATATATTTGAATAAGAGAATGATAAATAATGGTTGGCTAATTGAGGTGTTGATGAAGATGAGGTTTATCTTTAATGAATGCCGGAAATAGATTTTTTAAATTTTATTTAAGAATAAGAATTTGGATATCCGATTCAAATATCCGAATCCATATCCGAAATTATACGGATTCGGATATTAAAATCCACTGTCCGAAATTTTTGGATATCCGAAAATCGGATATCGGAATTTGAACAGCCCTATTGTTGGTGCATACATCTGTCGACTTCGTCTTATATCGAGTCTCGGGTTCGTTGCAGATTTGAACAAGCATGAGGTCATCATTATTGATGATGACATCACATAGATGACATCATCATATGCATCATCACATAGAATTCACAAGAAGACAAAACAGATTGTAGATTATATGTTGACCGTTTGAATATGAGGAGTCCGTTTGAAGCTTGCCGTTTGAAATGGTGTCCGTTTGAAGAGTGCATGTCACCTTCAAACGGTCAGGGTCATCTCCTATAAATAGGCTTCAAACTTTCATCATTTGTAACTTTCTGATTTCCGACGCCGAAGTGCTGTCGAAGTGTCTCCAGCTTGTAAATTGTTCAGAGATTAATATACGAGACAATTAATAGTGAATCCAAGCTAAACGAAGACCGAATCAATGAATTCCGCCTCTGATTCAGTCTGAGCACTCTTCTGATCGACTCGTTAGGTCGTTTCACGATCCTACATGTGGTATCAGAGCTCAGGAGGAAGAGTTCTTACCGTTTAGCTCGTTTTCGCTGAAAAATTCTGATTTTCTACACCTTCTTTCACAAAATTGATACTTTTCACGGTTAAAATCGGCTAAAACTTTCACAATATGTGCGTAATTGTGTTTTAACAAACCCTTGAAAGTTTCAACTTAAAATTCAGAGTAAAAATGATAAAAATGAACTGAAAACTGGTGCCCGTTTGAACGTAATCTGACCCTACCGTTTGAAACTGGTCATGACCGTTTGAATCTGACACCATCCCGTTTGAAACTGGACATGACTGTTTGAAAATGCACCATACCGTTTGAAACTGTCACCTTACTGTTTGAAATTGCACCTGACAATTTGAAATTGCACTTGACCGTTTGAAACTGCCACCTTACAGTTTGAAAATGCATCGTGACTGTTTGAAACTGTCCATCCCGTTTGAAGCTAGCCATCCAGTTTGAAAGTGGTTCAGTCTTCACGTGATTGTACATTGAGTAGTATGAACCGATTGAAAGTTAATCGAAATGTGTATAACAGTTTACGAGGTGTCAGTAATTGGGAAAAGAAATCACATGTGAATGTCAGGTTGTATCGGTTGATCAGTATTTGGATTTGCTTTCATCATTTCTATAGATAAAGTTCATATTTGCGGCCCAATCATAATCATCTTGATACTAGTAGTTGCCGACCCATCAGTTGTTTTGTAGTTGGCCCATGTGATCTCATGAGATAAAAGTTTCTGGCCCATGTGACTTTAATATTCGGAACAATAAAAATTTTTTGAAAACTGGTGAATATGTGACTTTAATTGAGAGGCCCAATGAAAGTAAAGTTTGGTAATTTCATTTAAAGAGTTGTCGGCTAGCTTTAGTTGAAAATATTCAAGCTTTCTGCCCATGTGATATTGCGTGTGATCATACATCATTTGAGGTCTACTCGGAACAAGTGAAAGTGTGTAGTTGGTGAAATTAATTGGCCCAATCACTAATCATTTGCTAAAAGTTGTTGTCGGCTGCATGTGATATACATTTAAGGCTCATGTGACATTGAGTTTAGCGGCACAATCTCATTTTATATTACATCAACTTGTGTCAGGCTTTTGCATGTGATCTTGTTTGAATATTGATTGGCCTAATCAGAGTGTTTGAACAAATTGTTTTGAAATATGGCGAAAATGTTTGACGAAGAAGAAAATGATTATCTTGAAAGGATAAATGATTGGTATCGAGGGTATTTCAGTAGTCATTATCAAGGTTTGTCCAAGAATGTTTGGGTTAACCAGTTCGAATGTTTTCTGTGTAAGAAAGATGAAAAATTAGATGATCTGGAGAAGCGATTTGATCGTTTGATTGACCATTTGAAAGAAAACAAGATAATGATATCAGAAGCTGAAATAGTATCAAAGTTTGCTAATGGATTACCAGCTGAATGGGATGATTTTTTGGAAAATCTAAGAAAGAATTATAGTTTTTCAAAATTATCTTTAAGTAAATTCATCAGTAAACTTACAACACATATGAATGATAATGAAGAGAAAAAGAAAGGGTTGTTGAATAGGATAGAAAATAATTTGAAAAAATTAAGTTTGGATGTGGTTGTAGAACTGAACAAAAGAGTCTGTGTGTGTCTTAGTGCAAAAGATGTTATGAAATACGATATGAAGAGGGGTTGTTATATTGATGAGAATATGAATCCTCTTGACTTCGTTAAAATCTTTTGTGCAGGAACATACAAGATGGAGACAGAGCAAGTTCAAAAGAATGAAGAATCTGTGAAGATTGAATCCTCAAGTTCTGACTCAGATTGCTCGAAATGTGATAAACTTGAGGCTGACAATGGCAAACTATTGAAAGATGCGGAAAGTTTGACATTGGAAATCAAGAAGTTGAAAGATGAGAAGCAATTTGATGATAAACAGATTCTTGTTTTGCAGGAAAATTTTGAGAAATTGAAATCTGAAAATGACAAACTGTTGAGTGGTTTGGACAGTTTGACATTAGAAAACAAAATTTTGAAAGAAAAAGAAAAAGATCTTGAAAATGAAAAATTAAAAATTGAAAAACATTTTCAAAGTCAAATAAAAATTTTAGAAGATGAGAGAGATATGTTTGGTAAAAACAATCTTGAAAAACAAATTGAAATCAATTCTCATCTTGAAAAGATTATTCGACTTGAAAAAGAGGCAGAATGTGCTCAAAAGAAAATCAATGAATGGGAAGAAAAGTTGATGGTTTTTGTAAATACTTCAACTATACCTTGCCCAAAACCTTTAAATTCTGTTCCAATAAGTGACGATGTCACAAACTATGATAAAGTCATAGTTGAAGATTGCGATGAAAAATCTGATGATGAAAAAGAAAAAATTGACAAAAAGAATTTATTTTTGAAGTTAAAAGAAAAATTTCAAGAAACTGTTCCACAATCAACTGAAAAGGGAGAATGCTCTAAGCAAAAACCTTTGAAGAAGAAAGTGGAACAAAAACAAAAAGAGAAAAATTTGAAAAATGTTCAAAAAGAGAATAACAGCTTATCAGATCGATCATCCAATCGCAATCAAAAACCACAAAAAGTAAAAAATGAAAACTAAAAAATTGTTGGTAATAAGTGGTGCAGGTTTGACCACAGTGCTTCAAAGCCAAATCCAGCTTACAAGAGGAGAGATGGATATCACCAAGCCAAACAGTGCTATGATCTGAATGTTTGGACTAAAAATGGTGATTGGTACGATAACAGAGTGTGTTATAGATGCGGCTATCAAGGACACATTGCTGTTAACTGCGAGGTTTGAGTCAAGGAGATGCTTTAACTGCAACATAATTGGCCATATTGCTAGAGATTGCTCAATGAGATCAATGAGAAGATCGAGGGCTGAATCTCAGAAGCAGGTGAAAAAATCAGTCAATGTCAAGCCCAAAGAACAGAAGGTTCAAGAACCTAAAGTTCAAGAACCGAAAGTGAAGCTTTCGCAGGGGCAGAAAGACAGACTGAGGAAGAAGAGAAAGAAAGAGAGAGAGTATCTCGAAAGGATTTTGTCCTCGGGTTCATCTGTTGGTAAAAATAAGAGTTCTGATGAATCGCTTTCCTCGACTGCAAAGTCAAGCAAGACGAGTTCATCAGATACAAATCTGAGGACAGAAGAGAGAAAGAAGAAGAAGAAAGTTGTTGGCGATGAATCTGGCTCATCAAAGTCAGACAAGCCACATTCAGGCAATGATTCTGGTGTGGTAAAGCCAGAAGAGCCGTTTGTTGAGGTAAAAGTTGAGAATTCTGGTTTAACAATGGATGATGCAAATTTTCCACCATTGTTGAACAAGAATTCAAAATCACCCAAGGACTGTCAGGCTTGGGTGAATCTATTTAAAAAGTAAAAATCTGACTTGCCGGAGTTCCCAGGTTGGTAAGCGTGGAACATGAATCGGCATCTTTCTTGAGAAATGTTTAATCAAAGACATTAAGTTGTATTTGATTTAACTTTCGTATAAGTGGTTAAAGAAAACAAGGTGATGAAACCCCATGTTTGAGAAATGACTTATAAAACTTATTTTCCGGAAAAACCATTTTGATTAAAACAAACTTGAGTGTTTTGAAATCACTATGGGAAAATAGTTTGTTGTCAGGGGGAGTTCTGATTGTTCAAGCCAAGTGAATGGAGAATTGAAGTGATTCTCTTCATGTTGTCACATTTCTTGTACAGCTTGTTTTCAAATTTTCCCAGAAAATCAAAATTGAGACATATTTTGATTTTAGGGGGAGTAAAAATTTTAATAAAAATTTAGAAAATTTGAAAATGTCAAAAACATTGAAAAAATGCAAAAATGAGTTGTGTTGTAAAAAAGAGGAAATGATAGTAGATCAGTTGGACTGTCACAGCATGCTAAAGAAATGGAGAGATAAAATGTGATAAGTGATCTCACTAAAGATGTGGCGATAGGCTCAGCTAGACTAGTAGATTTGCGATAACGATACAAACCTAAAATGAAAAAGCCTAGTTCTAGTGGGAAACATGGTCAAAAGCATAGTACTTAGTTTTGTCCTTCTTGATTGTGTGCCTACTCGGTAATCGCTGATTGTCGAAAGACATAAAGCTGGTTAAGTTTGTGAACTTTCACAACTTTGCTAAAAAGTCGCTGTGATTGTGCATTTTATTTTGCAAAGATTTAAACTTGTTTTATTTCTTTATTTTGTTTAAGCATCGGACATCCTCTGCGTATACGTGAGTATCGAGCTGGATGTTGTTGCCTAAACGTTCTGCTTTATTTTCTTTGGTGTTTCGTTTAAGCTTTGGACCTCCTCTGCGTATACGGAAGTATCGATCTGGTGGTTAAAGCCTAAACAACTTCAACTTATTTTTATTTTCTTATTTTGTTTAAACATTGGACTTTCTCTGCGTATACGGAAGTATCAACCTGATTGTTAATGTTTAAACATTCTGCTTTGTTCTCGCACAAATTACAGTTGATAAAAGTTTAAAGGCATTACTTGAGTCTGTGTATTGCATGATGAGGGGATATGCTGAGATCGTGGGGTCCATAAGAACTTAGTGCTATCTTAATATACCTTAAAGTATCGGTAAGCAGATTGAAAGTTTTTAGATTGAGTTTATGTGGACAACAATATCGTCAATCAACGTGAATCGTTTAGAACTGAAAATGTTTAAAGCTTAACGGTGCTAGTGATTAGTCAAAAACTGATATGATCCTCTTATACAAGCTCACAAAAATAGTGTATGTAAATATTTCTTTACTGCATTTCATATTATTCAAAAATCCCAAAAAGATTTTAGTGTGTTTTAGCATAAATTTTGAAAAATCCAAAAATATTTTCGACAACTAGTGTTGAAGAGCTGATTTTCAAAATTTCAAGTGCTGAACATGATGAACTGGTTTGGGAGCGTGCGTTTAAAATGAAGAAATTTTGATTTTGAGAAAGAAAGTTTGATTAGTTAATCAAGATTATTAATCTGAACTTGATATAACTATTTCCAGTAAGTTTTTCTTATTGATTTAAGTAGAAACTTATGTTTTGGTGAGAAGTGTGCAGGAGATGTGCCGAACAAGAGTTAAAGCCAGGATTTGATCTCAAGGTGATAGCTAATTCCAGATGGCGATCCCATCATGATGAGAGGGGGAGTCTGACGAGGCTAGAGCCAAAGAACAGATCTTGGTATATGCTAAGAAAGAAAAGAGACTGATAAAGATTGAAGATGCGAAGACTCGACACTTAAGACTCGTCAACATCTGAGGGGGAGTCTGTTGGTGCATACATCTGTCGACTTCGTCTTATATCGAGTCTCGGGTTCGTTGCAAATTTGAACAAGCATGAGGTCATCATTATTGATGATGACATCACATAGATGACATCATCAAATGCATCATCACATAGAATTCACAAGAAGACAAAATAGATTGTAGATTATATGTTGACCGTTTGAATATGAGGAGTCCGTTTGAAGCTAGCCATTTGAAATGGTGTCCGTTTGAAGAGTGCATGTCACCTTCAAACGGTCAGGGTCATCTCCTATAAATAGGCTTCAAACTTTCATCATTTGTAACTTTCTGATTTCCGACGCCGAAGTGCTGTCGAAGTGTCTCTAGCTTGTAAATTGTTCAGAGATTAATATACGAGACAATTAATAGTGAATCCAAGCTAAACGAAGACCGAATCAATGAATTCCGCCTCTGATTCAGTCTGAGCACTCTTCTGATCGACTCGTTAGGTCGTTTCACGATCCTACACCTATTGGCTACTTACCTCTCTCTTAAGGCTATCAAAAGCAGCGGCTATCGTCGTTTCCAAGCTAACTTGGTGTACACCTCGAACGGCCGAGGAAGTATCAGACACAAGATTTGAATTCCTGGCGGTAGATCGTTGTTCATGATCGGAATGAGCGAAACTTTCAACAAGTCAATGCATTCGGCCACTGTTTTCTTACCCATTAAGCGACCTCCTGTAAAAGTGTCAAACCGATCTCGGATCTCAGGAGTGAGTCCGTTGTAGAATTTCTCTACAAGTGCCCAATCTGACAGACTATGCTGAGAGCAACGAGAGAGTAGGCTTTGGAATCTCTCCCATGCTAGGTAGTAGGGCTCGTCAGGCTCCATCCGAAACGAATGGATTTGATCGTGAAGTTGAGATGCCTTGGCGGGTGGAACGTATTTAGCGAGAAAAGCATCTCTAATGGCCGCCTCCCGGCTGCGAATCAAGCCATGTGGCTGCACGGCCAGCAAGTGAAAATGGGAAGACCTGTAGGTAACGGATATCAAGATTAGCACCTTTGATAGAGAAGGTGCTATAGATTCGGGTAAGGCGGTTGATGTGGGCAGGGGCATCCTCATCATCACGACCGTGAAATTGACAGGAATTGTTAATCGTGGTCGTGATGTATGATGGGATCTGTCAGGATTCTTCATTGTTGACTACAGGAAGTGTGATGGGCGAGTTCACACCAGTGAAACCGGTGGTGGATTGTTGGTGGACAGTTTGTCGATCTGCCATATTTGGCACATCGGGTTGTGGACTAGTAGGACAGGAGGGTGGTAGGGAATTATGTGGTGATGACTTCGGGGTGAAGTCAAAGGCTGGTGATTTAGATTGAAGGGTAAAGTCAGAAGGGTGGAAGTGGAGGTAGAAGATTTGCTAACCTTAGGTGTGAAAGAGGAGAAGGAAGAACCGTCCACTAGTGGTTTCGGCGGTAGAACTACTCTAAAAATAAATGACTCAACAAAATAAAAAAGACACTAGAATTAATTAGACTCCTACAACTCAAACTAAAAACAACTAGCACGTATGATGTGAATTAAGTCCAAATAAAGTAATCAACGCAATTGCTAAAGAGTCCCCGGCAACGGCGCCAAAAACATGATGTGCTAAAAGTAGTTTAATAAAAATAAACTAAATTAACCTAATATAGACACTCTAAGCTTTAAATTTATAAACTTAGACTCGATCTAAAACTAAACCACACAACCGACAAGTGTACCGATCAGTGCAGTATAGCTGCAGTAAGTCCGAGTATCGAATCCACGAGACTCTCTAATTATGCTAATTAGACTCTATCTAGACCTAAACTGTCACAGACACGACACTACCCATTTCTATATTTGTTGGGGGGAGGGGTTTCTAAATATCCTAAAAATAAATTAAATTAACTAAAATTACCTAGCACGAATTAACTTTGGTTTTAACTCAGATGATGGAGACGACAACCTAGACTGGATTCCTAATTTATTTTAGTAATGACTTTATTATGTTTATTAATTATTATGGCACTGGGATCTTAATATACTAAACCTACTGAAATGCCGACAAGCCCCTTGACCCGATGTAAGGTGAAACTTACAGACTCTAAATAGGCTGTTATGACTACCAGTTACTAGACTCCTTCACAGGTTATCTAGGTTTCTAAAAGTACCCTAATATGATTCACTCCCTCACGTGTTATAAATCTAGGATAAGGTAAGAATTTCGGTTTAACTTGTTAGACAACTATCACTACGGAAACTAGTTCAGACTCCTCACAGATATCCTACCTAGCAATTTAGTGACGAAGATCTAACAATAATTTCACACCTCACTGCTCTTGAAATTAGTAGAACACTAAAAATTATTAAATTACCAATTATTACTTCTAAGGTGTCTTGCGCAATCAACCCTAAAGATTATAAATTTATTCCATGATATAGAAACTCACCAAAATTTATAACCTAGTATGAATCTATTATGTAATATAGACAGTCACCAAGAATCATACGAAGCAACACAAGTTAATAAAATACTTTATAGCATGCAGACACATTAAACCTAATAAACCAAACCGACTACTTTTATTAATAATCCATAAAATAACTAATTAAACATAATAAAAATCAAAACATCATAAATCCATCATCCAATCTAGGCAGTTAAAGAAGTCTAGCCAAGCAAAATCATGGAAACAATAAAAACAAGAGTAATTTTAACGACTAGAAACATGGTAGAAGATTAAGAAACTAAACACGAGGAAACCTGAATGTTGCAAAGCTTGCCCGGATGACTTCCTTTGCTCCTGATCTTCAAACCACAGCTTCAAGCCCTTAGAATCGCTCCAAAAGCTGTAATCCTTTTCTGATTTTTGTCCCAAAGTGTGCTGAGTTCGTAATTAGGGTTAATGGGGTGTTAAATATGTATTTATATGTTAATAATAAGCATCCTGGTCTCGAAACAACTCAGCTGCGCAATAATACCCCTTCGCGGCACACGAAGGGGATGTATCATCTGCTACGCGTAGTGCCAAGCTCCAAAGTCAACCAGGTCAGCATTAACCCTCTCGCGGTACGCGACAACGTCCACAAGTCTTGTCGCGATGCGCGACAGGCACTAGAATCTCGTTTTTTGTTTCGTTTCAACTCTCAAACTCCCAATCTCATCCCGGCACTTGTTCTTAGTACGTTTTAGCTTGTTTCTAACTCTTTTTAGCTGATTTTAGCAACCAAGTCCTGTAAAAAGCAAACGAATCAAATATACGAATATCTAACTAGAAACTAACGAAAACGACACGTAAACTAAACAAACTTTACACGATAAATGGATGTGTATGAATGTTGTTGGTTAGAGCTTTAGAAGTTTAACATAAATATTTAGCCATGACATTCAACGCTAGAGTCGTTCTAAAGTTATCATGTTCTTCAAAAATTTCAATTGTTGGCAATATTTTGATATCCACCTTTGATGGTTGATGCATACTAGCATTTCAGTTATATTTTCCATTGACGTCTAGTCAATGTTTCTGTTACTTTAAACGAACTTAATTAAGGGTTACTAGAATAGCGATCAATTGGACGACTCAATTGTAATGTTTAGTACAACTTTTGATATTGATAATAATATCTCTTCCAATTGGGTTTTCTTTAAACCTATGCTAGAACGTATCTAGCAATTTTATCGTTTCTGTTTCGCGTCAGGTGGTATCAGATTTAGGTTAGTATCCCAATAGCATGTTTCGTTGGAGCAAATCAAGTGCTTAATTCTTGCAGTAGAGGTCATGCAGTGGATGGTTTGTGGTGCACGTTGGATAATATCTAGAGCAATCAAATAACTTGCATATAAACTGAATATCAGAGTACTTAAATGTGATTACAATGAGAAATCTAATGCTCTATTTATATTAATCCAAAATGTGCGATCGAATGGACATGTCTCTTGATGAATCAATGTGTTTCTCGGTTCCTGTGATGTTTTCCGCCTTCATGAATCGGTGCGTCCCTTTGGAGATGTCAATTCATTAAGTGTAGGTTATAAAATTACCTTTAGTCGCTTCCAGTTGTTTTCATAATCTAATTACACTATAAACTAACTGTATACTATTTACTAAACAACCCTCTAACTTAGGATGTGAAGGGATTAGAACTTCATTCACCCCTAATCATAAACATCTTTGAGTTGTTGTAAGTCTTGAACTCTGAGCATTTATCGCATTGTGGCAAACTTGACCCTTGCTAGTGCCTTAGTTAATATGTCTGCCCTTTGAAGTTCTCTACTGATGTTTTCCATATTGATATGTTCATTCTCCAAGCATTCTCTTATGAAATGATAATGTGTGTCTATGTTCTTGCTTCTTCCATGAAAGACTAGATTTTTCAGGAGTGCGATTGCGGAAATGTTATCCACCCTTAGTGTTACGTTCTCTTCCTTCCAGCCTGTAACTTCACTTAATAATCTTTTAAGCCATAGTGCTTGGCATGATGTCGTAGTGGTTGCCATGAATTCAGATTCACATGACGATAGTGCCATTATTTGTTGCTTTTGTGTTCACCAAGTTATAGGTGATTCTCCAAAGTAAAATACCAGACCAGTTGTGCCTTTTCCTTGGTATGTGTTAACACCATAACTGCTATCACTATAACTTGTGATCTTACATCCTCCTTGCTTCTTGTGGATGATTCCATGCTCCTTAGTTCCTTTGATGTAACGTAGTACTTGCTTGACTTCCTTCAAGTGATGTTCCTTTGGTTCTTGCATGAAATCACTGAGCAAACTGACTAGGTAGCATAGATCTGGCCTTGTATGCAATAAGTACCTGAGAGAACTAATCATGCTTCTGTAATGTGTTGCATCCACTAGATCTCCTTTTTTAGTCTTTGTTTATTATGTTCATGGATTCATAGGAATCTTTGTTTTGTTGCAGGTTAACATATCAATGTCCTTGAGTATCTTGTTTATATACCCTATTTGCTTTATGGCTATCTCACCCCCTTCTTGAGTAACTTCTATTCCCAGATAGTATGCTAGCAATCCTTGATCGCTCTTTTCAAATTTCTTATCCATCCGAGACTTGAAAATATCTATCTCCCTTTTTAGGGTTTCAGTGACTATCAAATCATCAACGACTCTGACAATTAGTGTAGAAGTCTTACTTGTCTTTGTATAGATTGCTTGTTCTAAAGTACACTTCTTGAAGTTAAGTGATTTCAGTGTTTGATCTAACTTCATGTTCCAAGCACGTGGTGCTTGTCTCAATCCATATAGTACTTTTGATAATTTGTAAACCTTTCCTTCTTTTTCCAGCTATACAGATGCTTCCGGTTGTGAGACATAGACCTCCTCTTTGAGATCTTAGTGTAGGAATACAGACTTGACATCTAAGTGATATGCTGCTAAAGCCAACATTAGTCGAACTATCTCGATGCCTGTTACTGGTGCAAATACTTGTAGATAAATTGCTAGATCTTCTTGATGAGTTCGGATTATACGAATAGGCCGGCGGGGTTATGTAGGAGTCTAGATTGTTTTCTAATTGATCGACTCCTACATCTTCATGGTGTGGCCCACTGTTGCTAGGACTACTTGGCGCTTCTTCTAATTCTAGTGGGTCATCATTTTCTTGAATGACAAAGTTTGTCCATTTGGGATTTCCTGAATCTACCTCTTCCATAGAGGTATTCGAGTTCCATGGTTGACCTTCCATGAACTTTACATCTCTGTTGACACATATCTTGTTCTTTGCCGGGTCATATAATCTAAATGCCTTTGTTCCTTCTTCTATTCCAAGATATACCATGGGCATGCTTCTATCATCTAACTTCTTTTGTTGAAGTGGTAGTACCTTAGCATATGCAGTACAACCAAAAACTTTTAGGTGTTCCAGATTCGGCTTTCTTCCTTTCAATGCTTCATATGGTGTCTTGTTGGCTAAGGCTTTTGTTGGAACCCTGTTTAGTACGTATATTGCATGTCATATCACTTCACCCCAAAAATTCTGTGACATGTTCATTGCCTTTAACATACTGCAAGTAGTGGATAACATCGTCCTGTTTCGTCTTTCTACTACATTTTGCTGTGGGGAATATGACACTGTAAGCTTCCTTGCTATGTCATTATCTTTGAATACGGGTTGAATTCAGCCAACGTGAATTCTCATCCTCTGTCTGTCTTTAGCATCTTTAAATTGGTTCGTGTTTCTGTCTCCACCTTTTCTTTGAACTCCTTGAAAGTTTAAGTTAGTAGATATGCCCACATGTAGCGAGTGCAATCGTCTACAAGTAAGAATATATACTTCTTCCCAGCATGTGTTGGTGGGGATATAGGACCACACAAATCTCTATATACTAAATCTAGAGGTTTTAAGGATTCGAATTTTGTCTGATTTGGAAATGGGGTCATACTATGTTTCCCTAATAAGAATGCGTCACAGATTTGACTAGCATGACTTAGTTGAGGAATTCCATGTACCAAGTTCTTTCGAGTCATTTCTTTAATAGCATCAAAGTGTAAATGGCCTAACATTGCGTACCATAACCGTGCTAAATCTTTCGTGTTTGAAAGCAGGCAGATTGGCTTCCAAATCTTTAACTTAACCTTGTATAGCCTGTTCTTTATTCTACAGACTCGCATAAATAACTTTCTATCTCTATCACGGAGTGTTAATAGGTCTCCGTCCATATTCACTTTGCAACCAATTTCTGTGAGTTGTCTGATGACTGTCGTAAGAGTCAATCAAAAACCTAATAAAACTACGTAGATAGCGTAAATAGGGTATCGTATCCACGGGGAATTTGTGGTTTGTGTTTAACTAGGGAATTATTATATATTAAAGAAAAGCAACTCCCACCCAGAATCCCGATTGCAAGTTTAACACAAAAACCCATTTACAGATTCGTAACACTACATAGACATGACCTTGGAATTAATGACTTTGATTAATTATTGGGGATAGTTTTTAAGATTCACCATACAACCTAATAAACCGTTTAATTATACCAATTACCCACCAATTTACCAACCCGCTAACAACGCAAGTATGTTGCCAATACGCTTGATAAACGACAAACAATTCAAATAGAATAAACGTTTCACAAAATCAACATAAGTGGTCAAGATTTACCAGTTAATAAGAATCAGAAAAACAAAGTTTAACGTGACAATATAGAAATTAATCATCCGGGGAAAGTCAAATAAGATAAAGGTAAAATCCTCCAAGTTTCAGATTCTAGGTTCACACCAAACTTAGTTTAATCATTAATTGGACACCACATAGACATGGTACTGAAAGTCAGTTAATTTAAGTGGTAATAAAAAACAGGTCTTTGTCATCACATCTTTTACAGTTCAATTACCCTATTTACTATTGTGAGTCAACCTACTCTATGTCACCCAACAAGCTACAAGGTCTTGTCATCAACCGAGCAAGTTGTAAAGTAAGAACTCAAAACACATGCAAATAGTTTAAATAAACCAACACATCAAATTGTTTATAGACATCGTCAATGTCAAAAAAAATCCAAACATGAATAAACTGAGAAAAGTATTAAACCCTATGAACCGTACGCTTGAAGAAAGCCACCTAAACGCTCATGCCTTGAACCGTGCACAGCCGCCAAAAGGCGGCTGCCTTCACCGCGCCCACTCTCCTTGCCGTCCGCCTTCAACTCAGCCCGTCAATCCCCTCCTTCAAAACTGTCGTCTAACAATTCTTTATTGTCGTGCGTCTCCCCCTTCTCAATATAGTGGGCTGCCAAGTGTTATCTTCAATAGCGACGTAATACAAGCCCACTCACTTTAAATTTACTAGGCCCAACCAAATTGCAAGTTTATGCCAATATGCACTTTGTATTTTCATTCCACAGCATCTCGATCAACATACAACAATGTCGAAACAAACATATTATAAGTTTTCCTTTAATTTCTTATATAAACCACCATTTAACTCATTTTGATGAATTGCCACATATCTTAACAAACATATATTTCTTGAAGTAATGTTATGTAGATCTCGTTAACATTCTGAATTGAGTTTATTTTTATTGTTTTAACACGTTTTTATCTTAACTCGCTTGATAATAAAAATCCACTAAAGTAGCGTATATTATATTCTTATCGATGCATTTTTATTATAGTCAATATAAAATAGAGTGTATTTAAAATGCATCGATCATTGTCCAAGGTTTAATATAATTCTTTTCAGACTTGGAATGTAATAGACTTGAGAAATAATTTTCTGTTCTTGGTTCTGACATTCCAACAGTATTGAACCTATGCCTTTAATCTTTTCGTGCGACCCGTCACCAAAACGTACTTGACCAATTACCTTTTCATTTAATTCTCTAAAGTGACTTCGCACACCTGTCATGTGGTTGCTTGCTCCGTTGTCTAAGTACCATAGACTTTCATCTTCTGTGGCGTACCTAGTTGGTTCTATGCGTTCTTCGTTTAGTAGAACCCTTTCTTGAACAATATTTTCTTCTTGAATTGCCATTAGCGTTGTTGGTACTTCATCTTCCTCGACGAGATTTGAGTGTTTTTGTACGACTTCCTTCTGGGGACAGTCTTTCTTAAAGTGTCCAAACTTTTGACACTTGAAGCACTGGATCTTGGTTGGGTCTTGTTGGTTCCTTGCAAATTTCCTTCAATTCCAAGAATTTCCACCTCTAGGCCTGTATGAAGATCCCTCATTCTTGGTGCTTTGCTTGTCTTTATTGTCTCACCAGTTTCCACGCGGTTGGTTGAACCTACACACCCGCGGTTTTCGAACTGTGTTCCTCTGCCAGAGTTGCTGTCTTGATGTATAAACATCAATTTGTCTTGGCTATTTCCTTGGCTTCCTTATTTTTAACCTAATTCTTTATTCATAAGTCTTTAGTCTTCATATTGCTTCTTCTAGCATCATTGTATCCAAATCGGAGTATTGTTCCATGGTGGCGACAATCTAAGTGAATCTATCTGGCACAACATTTAGGATTTTGCGTACTAGAGTCGATTGACTCAGTGTTTTGCCAAGTTCACTTGTCCTTGTAACAACACTATTTATCTTTGCAGAGAAAAAGTCCACAGTGTCGTCTTCCATCATTTGCAATAACTCGAATTCTGACATGAGTGTATGCAAACGGTCCTTTTGAACCCGGTCAACGCCAACGTGTCTTGTTTTTAACGTGTTCCCAATTTCTTTTGCAGTTTTACAACTTGCAACACAACATCTTCTGGTATTGCTTCGAACAAATTTGCAATTGCTGACTTATCTTTCTTTATATCTAGTTGTGTATTTTTGGTCGGTTCAATCGTTTCCCAAAGTCCATTCTCTTCTAATAATGTTTTTATGCGAATTGTCCAATCTGTGTAATTTGTAGATTTAAAAATTGGGAAATGTTACAAATTGGGAAAGAGAACTTCATTCCTTTTGAATTACAATTTGTTGATTCGATCCTGTTGTTCCTGACCGAACGACTTTGACTTTAAGAAAAACTTGTAATCAAACAACCTTACTTTCTTGTTTCTTAAAATTTCCTGATTGCCAATATGAACCACTGTGTTAGTAAAATTCAATCCCCTTGAATTCAATAAACCTTCTAGTTCTTTAACCCGCGAATAACTAAAACGCGCAATACTGGAAATTATGACTATCTTGTTCGCACTATAACCCAAAATCAAAAACCTTATTTCGAACAGAACCCTGGTTCGACTCCTAGAACCCAAAAGCGATTGCGAATGAAAAATAAAATATGAAAGCTGACCGCGAATGACTCCTTTGATTTCTTTGCTTGCAATTCCCGATGCCTAAAAACTGATGCTCTGATACCAATTGATGCCTAGAACTTGATCTTTGATCTCTAGAACAATGAAATAACTTGCATATAAATTGAATATCTAAGTACATGAATGTGATTACATTAAGATATCTAATGCTTTATTAATACTAATCTAAAATGTGTGATTGGATGGACATGTTCCTTGATATATCGATGTGTTGCTTGGTTCATGTGATGTCTGCCGCCTTCATGAATCAGCGCGTCTCTTTGGAGATGTCGATTCATTAAGTGTAGGTTATAAAGTTTCCTTTGGTCGCTTCTAGTCCTCGCACCTGTTTACTTAATCTAATTACAATACAAACAAAGTATATACTATTTACTGTTAGAACCTGAAGGTTTATTCATAGAGGATTACAATGTCTAGGGGTTGATTTTGTAAAGTCTTGTTTTCATAATGTTTTGGGTCGATATGTATGTTATGGGTCTAGTAGGTTTCGAGTGGGCCCATAGGGGTTTCGACTTACATTGTTTAGTATTTAAGCAAACCACAACCATTAGGTTGAGGTTGATTAGTTGTCACACATTGAAGTGAATGCAAGGCAATAGGTTTGTTTTGATCAATCTTTGTTTCGATTATATTGGGTTTTCTTGAATCCACTTGTGTTTGATTTCCGCACTGATATTCACCAAAATACATACGTTTTATTCCCCCATTTGCCATTTTTACGCGTTTTTGGCCGTAAAACCGAGAATCGGATACTTAGTTGGGTTTATTTTTGTTTACAGGCCTAAAACAGCATGCCAAACAAGAAGATGATGAAAATGAGGATTTTCTGGGCGAAACGGCTGAACTGCGAAGATTCTGTGAAGAAAACTGATCTGGGCAAGTTGCACGGCCGTGCAGTTGGTGGCACTCCCGTGAGGATCCGACAACAAGGCTCAGCTCGGCAGTACACGCTAGTGCAATCAGGAGTGCAACGGAATCCCGGAAACGCACGACCGTGCGATTGGAGGCACTCCCGTCCGGATGCGATGACTAGCTCCAGCCCGGATCTGCACCGCCAGTGCAGATGCTTGTGCCAACCTTACCTCAGAAATGCACGACCGTGCAACATCTGGCACGCCCGTGCAGATCTGAAGACCGGTCCAAGATTCGCTGATGTCACGCGGTATGGTGAACAGTACACTAAAGTGAACGACCGTGCACTTTATTAGCACGGTCGTGCGATCTGAAAATGTTATAAAAAACAGAAGGGAGCAATCAGTTCGCAATTCTGGACTTTTGGGAGCTCATCAGCCCATTTTCTAGGCTCTGGAAGTTCTGCTTTCACCCGGAATCAAGCCATCTTTGTGCCGATTAGCTCCATTATTATCCAGATTCTCAATCTAGTGCTTGTTTATGGTTTGATTCTTGAATCTTTCCATGATTTTGTTTATTATTCAAGCATTTTGGTTGATGATTATGTATTATTGTAAGCCTAAGGGCAAAAACACTAGTAATCCTTGCTTAACTACAATCGTTAGTGTGCTAATTATGTTAGTAATGACACTTGAAGCATTTTCTATGTTAATCCTTGAATATTAGTTTGCAACCTTGTTTATTGATGTTGAATTCTTGATTACAGTTAATTATCTTGGATGATTAGTATGTGGTTAGTTGGGATATTTGCAAAACGAAGCTTAATTAATCATGTATTAGTAGACTTTGAATTTGTTTAACTTGTTTACACCATGATACTAGAAATGGTTAGTGGTTTAATAAGGGGTAATTAAGGTTAATAAAAAAGGCTTTCCCTCACGGAAGGACCTTAACGGGTTAAATGGTGTTGTTATGAATTCTTGACATAAGATTGTTAACTTGGTTAGTAGTTTAGGCCAAAATTGCTTTCTTGGTGAATTTATGTTCAAGATTTGTAAAATGAGCTCGGTTGTGATTTAATCTAGTTTATGCTTGTCTCGGTGGTTACATTGTGTTTATCAGTGTCACTTTCCTTGATTAAGTGAGCTTAGAAAACTCATAACGGATGACTAACTTATCTTTAGGGGATTTTCATAGACATTTGTCAATTGGGCGTTAAAGAACAATTTTAGGTGGTTAAAGTGTGTTTATCGTTTTAACTTTCCAAAGAGTTGTCATGTTAGGATTCCCGAAAGGGATACTATTTGTCTTGAAAAATGGAAAATTGACCAAGTGTTTTAAGTGGCAAAACCGACTTAGTAAACATGCTCCGGTTGTTCATAAAGTAATGTTATTATTCTATTTTCATATTTGGAGTCTATTATGTTGTTTAATCTTATTTTAGTTTTTAACAAATCATCCACTTATCTTTTTACCGGTAATTTAATGACAAGGTTTAGTATTTTAGCATCCGCCCACATCCTTAGATCGATACTTGGTTCTTACCGATACTTTACTACATATATGACGGTGTACACTTGCCCTTTCGTGTGTGTTTTAATGTTGAAGTATAAATCATTTTTATAAATTTAAAACCGAATCGTGTGTAAAATTCATTGTAAAAACATGTATATACACGCACACGTCAAGTTTTTGGCGCCGTTGCCGGGGACGTGGCGAGCTTTAGGAACGACCCAAGTCAATATCTTATCGGTGTGCATACTTGTGAATATTCGTAAATATTTTCTTGATTATTTATTTGTTAATATTTCTTGTTTTTGATTTAATTCATTCATTTTCAAGCTTATTTAAACACTTGTAAAATTTTTTATTTCATTTATTTGTTCGAATTCGAGCTAGTTATTCTTTTATTTCTTGAATTTTTGGAACCAAAAAATTATTTTTGTACTAGCCGATTTAATTATTTCCACTTATTTTAATTTTTATAAAATTTCGGGCCTATTTCTGGATTTTTAAAAAATTTTTTCAGCCCTTTTTACAGAAAATCTGTTATATAACAGCAAAAAAAAAACAACTTAATTATAATAATATAATATTCATGCGTGTCAATTTTTCGTTTGCAGGTTGATGTCCTCAACCCCCGCACCCGCCGCTGTTGAGCCTTCCGACGAACCCGAGCGTGATGTGAGGAGACGTCTTCGCGAAAGATCCCGTGCGGTTGCGCTGCAACTCGCAGCAGCTGCGGACGAGCCGGTGGTACCCGCTGAGGCCGAGGGCCTAGCCGACGATGGAGACATCATCAAGGCGGACGACGAGCGACCACTGAACGAATCAAACCAGCCCGGAGGAGTAGGATTGGAGCCAAGTATTGCCAGACCGACGATATTAGCACCTAGTTTTGAAATAAAATCTAGTATAATAAACATGGTACAAAATTCAGTGCAGTTCGATGGACGTGAGCACGAGGATCCCGGTCGACATATTGCTGCTTTTCTTGAAGTATGTTCAACTTTCAAGATTCGGGATGTTTCGGAGGATGCTATTCGGTTGCGACTATTTCCGTTTTCACTGCGCGACAAGGCTAGAGCTTGGCTTATGTCACTTCCTGCAGGGTCCATCAGGACCTGGGACGAGATGGCAGAGCTTTTTATGCAGAAATACTTCCCGCCCGAGAAGAGGACAAAGTTGAGGAACCAGATTGTGACATTTCGAAAGGATGAAGGAGTGTCGTTACATGCAGCCTGGGAGCGATTTAAAGACCTATTACTTGATGTTCCGCACCACAGGTTCTCCAAGAGGCAGTTGGTTTTGACGTTTTACCAAGGACTCAACTACGACACGCATGAGCGGTTGGATGTACACGCAAGAGGCGATCTGGGGACGAAGACGCCTAATGAAGCTTACGCTATTATCGAGAAAGCTGCGTTGAAGTCGAGTTCACGTCGAGATGGAGAGAGGGGGCGGACATCATCATCTCGACCAGGAGTACATGCTGTTGACGACTACACGGCTATCACTGCACAAATTTCTGCATTATCGGAAAAGTTTGACAAATCCCAGATGGCTGCACAGGCTAGTTCTGGGTGTGAGCAGTACGGAATATCGCACGAGCCGGGTTCGTGTTTCCAGGGAGTTATGCACGAGGGCCAGGAGGAAGTAGACTTTATTAGTAATCAAGCGAGGCCGCAGAATAATCCCTATAGCAACACATATAACCCAGGATGGAGAAATCACCCAAATTTCGGGTGGAGAGCAAACGCGGGTAATCAAAACCCGCTCGGATTCGCTCAGCGGGCTCCAGCACCCGCGCAAGCTCAAGGCCAGCAATAACAGCCATACCAACAATACAATCAATCCTTTTAGCCACGTCCATACTCGTATCAAAATCAGGGTGCCGGGAGTAGTTCCCAGCAACAAGCCCCTTAATCAAATTCAAAGCTGGAAGAGATGATGGCTCAACTTCTGAGCAGCTCCACCAGTGCAAATCAGCTAGCCGAGAAGCGATATCAGCAGAGTGAAGATCGTTTCTTAGCTCACAAAGGTGAGATGCGCAGTTAGAAAGCCTCGATTTAGAATATCGAGAATCAGGTTGGTCAGCTTGCTAAGATGATGCCGGAAAGACCTCCAGGTGGTCTTCCGGGCAACACTGAGCCGAATCCCCGAGGGCATGTAAATGCCGTAATGACTAGGAGTGGTAAAACCACCGGACCCAACACATCGGACTCACCACCAATCACTGAGGCGGTCCAGACTGACACTTCAGACGAGGTGCACGCTAGGCGAGTCCCAGCAAGTACAGCACAGTTCTAGAAGCCAGTCAATGATTACACTCCTCCAGTTCCGTACCCAGGCAGGCTGAAGAAACAGAAAAATGAGGAACAATACGGTAAATTTCTTGAGATGTTAAAACAATTACACATAAACATACTGTTTGTTGAAGCCTTGGCCCAGATGCCGAAGTACGCGAAATTTCTAAAAGACATCCTCTCGAACAAGCAAAAACTAGAGGATATGTCTTGTGTGGTGATGAACGAAAGTTGCTCTGCCATTCTTCAAAATCGCTTGCCTGCAAAGATGGGAGATCCAGGCAGCTTTATGCTTCCTTGTCTTATTAGAAACATGTCCGTTAGTCATGTGTTAGCCGATTTGGGAGCGAGTATCAACCTTATGCCCTATAAGGTTTTTACCAAATTGGATCTGGGTGAGCCGTCACCTACTAGAATGAGTATTCGACTTGCTGATCGTTCTATCAAATACCCACGCGGGTTTGTTGAATATATGCTTGTTAAGATCGACAAGTTTGTATTTCCTGTGGATTTTATTATCCTGGATATGGATGAGGACTCTAGGGTGCCTCTGATACTTGGACGTCCAATCTTGAATACCGCCCGGACTATTGTAGATGTAGCGGCAGGCCAAATCACACTCCGAGTGAATGATGAGCATGTAACCTTTGATATTAAACGGTCAATGCAGCACCCTCAGAGCCAGGATGATGCGCTCTATTATGTCGACATTGTCGACACCTATGTGAGCACACATTTCCAGGGAACGATCGAGGAGATTGATTCGGACACACATCTGTTGTGTGGGGACCTAGATGGCATTACGCAGGAGGGCCACGATTTCGAGCAGCCAGTCTATCAGATTGGTGATGATGGTTCCCAGAGTCCGGATCGGTTTATAGAAATTGATCGTGAGAGTGAAGAAAAGTCGAAGCCGTCAGTGGAAGATCCTCCATCCTTAGAGCTTAAGGAGCTGCCACTGCACTTGGAATACGCATTTCTTGATGAGGAGCGCCGTTTGCCGGTCATTATTTCATCATCTTTGTCAAACGAGGAAAAGAGCAGACTTCTTAGTGTTTTAAGACTTCATAAGTAAGCCATCGCTTTGAAAATAATGGATATTAAAGGAATTAATCCCTCCTTCTGCACGCATAAAATTCTCATGGAGGACCATTTCAAGCCGTGTGCACAGCCACAGAGACGGTTGAACCCAAACATGCAAGAAGTTGTAAAAAAGGAGGTGATTAAGTTGTTAGATGCAGGTTTGATCTATCCCATCTCCGACTCTGTTTGGGTTAGTCCTGTGCAGGTGGTGCCCAAAAAGGGGGGCGTGACAGTAGTCACAAATGATAGGAATGAGCTTATTTCAGCCCGGACGTTCACAGGATGGTGGGTTTGCATCGATTATCGCAAACTCAACGACGCCACCCGCAAGGACCACTTCCCGCTTCCATTCATCGACCAAATGTTGGAGTGTCTGTCAGGGAAGTCATACTATTGTTTTCTGGATGGGTTTTCTGGCTACTTTCAAATTCCTATTGCTCCCGAGGATCAGGAGAAGACTACCTTTACCTGCCCCTTTGGCACATTCGCCTATCGGCGTATGCCATTCGGGCTGTGTAATGCACTGGCCACCTTCCAGCGATGTATGGTTGCCATCTTCCACGACATGATTGAGGATTCCATGGAAGTATTCATGGATGACTTTTCAGTATTTGGGGATTCCTTTGATCAATGTTTGGAAAATTTGAAACGAATGCTTAAGAGGTGTGAGGAGACGAATCTAGTCCTGAACTGGGAAAAATGTCACTTTATGGTGAAAGAGGGCATAGTTCTGGGACATAAGATTTCGCAAGCTGGTATGGAGGTCGACCCAGCAAAAGTTGATATCATTTCACGACTTCCACCTCCTACCTCAGTGAGAGCGATACGGAGCTTCCTAGGTCATGCGGGATTCTACAGGCGATTCATAAAAGACTTTTCAAAAATCGCCAGGCCCATGACCCGTCTATTGGAAAAGGACGTACCGTTATCTTTGGAGATGACTGTTTGAAGGCATTTGGCCTGCTGAAGCAAAAGCTTGTTGAGGCCCCTATCTTGATCGCACCTGACTGGAGTTTGCCGTTCGAAATTATGTGCGACGCAAGCGATTTCGCTATAGGGTCCGTTCTGGGACAAAGAAAAGACAGGCACTTTCATCCGATCTACTATGCCAGCAAGACTCTGCATGACGCGCAGGAGAACTACACTACGACAGAAAAGGAGCTTTTGGCGGTAGTTTTCGCGTTTGATAAGTTTAGATCGTATTAAGTGCTGTCAAAAATAATTGTTTACACTGATCATGCGGCCATCCGTTACCTGTTCAGCAAGAAAGACGCTAAACCGCGTCTTATCAGGTGGATTTTATTGCTACAGGAGTTTGACATCGAAATTCAGGATAAAAAGGGTTCGTTGAATGTAGCAGCCGACCATCTTTCTCGATTGGAGCATGGAGACACTAAGGACACACGTTGGGAGCCAATAAATGACCATTTCCCGCATGAGTCCTTGATGAGTGTCGAGGTTTGCGATGAGTCGCCCAGGTTCGCTGATTTCGCGAACTATCTTGCTTGTGGAATCCTTATCAAAGGACTGACGCATCAACAGAAGAAGAAGTTTTTCGCGGATCTTAAGCATTACAATTGGGACGACCCTTTCCTATTTAGAGTTGGAGCGGATCAGGTGATTAGAAGATGTGTATCTGGGAAGGAGGCGACTGGCATTCTGCGCCACTGTCACGAGGGACCTACCGGAGGTCACCATGGAGCCAATTTCACCGCTAAGAAGGTGCTTGATTCAGGGTTTTATTGGCCCACAATATTTTGTGATGCGCAGAAGTGGGTCAGTGCGTACGATGCTTGCCAGAGGGCAGCAAATATATCGGCACGTGACGAAATGCCTCAAAATTGGATTCAAGTGTGTGAAGTCTTTGATATTTGGGGAATAGACTTCATGGGACCATTTCCCCCCTCACGAGGAAACAAATATATCCTGGTTACTGTTGACTATGTATCAAAGTGGGCGGAGGCACATGCCTTACCCACTAATGATGCCAGGGTAGTCGTGAGGTTTCTGAAAAGTTTGTTTGCCCGGTTTGGTGCATCAAAAGCACTGATCAGTGATAAAGGGACACACTTTTGCAACACTCAGCTGGAAAGAGCTCTGTCCCGTTATGGTGTGCACCACAGATTATCCACGCCCTATCATCCACAGACAAGTGGGCAAGTGGAGGTCACGAACCGGGGGTTGAAGAGAATCCTTAAGCGGTCGGTGGGTGCAAACCGCAAGGATTGGTCAGAAAAACTGGATGAAGCACTTTGGGCTTTCTGTACGGCGTACAAGACGCCTATTGGGACTACTCCCTTTAGGCTTGTTTATGGAAAAGCATGCCTTTTACCCGTGGAGTTGGAGCACAAGGCGATGTGGGCTCTCAAAACTGCAAATCTGGATCTCAAAGCCGGAGGTGAAGCCCGGTTCCTTCAGATTCACGAATTAGAAGAGCTACGACAACATACCTATGAAAGCTCCGTGCTATACAAAGAACGTACCAAGAGATTGCATGACAAACGCTTAAAGGACCATAAAGAATTCCAAGCGGGAGATCTTGTCCTACTCTACAACTCGAGGTTGCGGTTATTTCCAGGGAAGTTGCACTCGCGTTGGACGGGGCCGTATATGGTAAAGGAGGTATTTCTGTATGGAACCGTCGCAATTGAAAACGCGGATGGGGTAATTTTCAAGGTGAACGGGCATCGCTTAAAGCTCTATGTGGCCGGGCCGATTGAGTCGGCGGTGGAGGTTATCGAACTCCACACCCCACATACTTCATAAGTGTGGGGAGGAGAGTCTACGCTACTGACTCGAGGATTAAAAATGCAGCAAGAGCGTCTCATACGCTTTAGGGGTAAAATTGTCCTAGTTTTTGTTCTCTTTGTTTTTGCGTGTTTTTGGTGTGTATGGTAGTTTTTCGTAAGACCGTACAGTTTTCGATCATACCGGACGAGGAATGTAAGTTAGAAAAATGGTTAAATCAGTTTGCGTATTGCAAAAATGGCGGAAATGGGTCGGAACAACATCTAAAACTGGGTTCTGTGACAAACAGACTGATCTGCAGGTTTGGCATGACCGTGCATCTGGTTGCACGTCCATGCCGTTCAAAGCCAACACCTAGACTTGCACCATCGTGCAGTCCGAGAACAACGTGCCAGGATCAGGTCTTGTCGGAGATGCACGACCGTGCATCTGGTCGCACGACCGTGCGAATGGCCAGGGGCAGTTTTGTCCAGACACTATATAAAGGCCCTATCTGCACCCCCATTCTCAGAAATCGCAAACCCTAGTCGCACAAGCGTTCCTGGCCAGTTTCTTCTCCAAAATCCCACCATTTTTGCAAGATTTCTCAGATCCTTCGAACACAGTATGTTATTCCTCTTGATTTTCAGTTCTAATCTTGTTTTAGGCCTAGGTATTTCAAATTTCTTCAAGGATTTTAGGGTTCTCTTCATAAATACAAACGAAACCCTAATCCTTGCAAGAATGGTGTGAGTCATGAACACCCGGTTGTTTTCCTAACCCCCATTCACCAAAAATTTGATGATTTTCGGAGAAATTTGACTGTTCTGTGATGGGGGTTGAAAAAACTGCATATGCGGTGGTGGAACGGTCGTGCATATGCGGTGCTCATGACTGTTTGCAGTGGTGCCGGAGATGCACGGTGGTGCATCAGATCGCACGTCCGTGCAGTTCCGATATGTTGCGGGCACCACCAATGTTCTCGGTGACGCACGACCGTGCGTCAGGTCGCACGCCCGTGCGGTTTGCCTAGATTAGTTTCACAGTAGCTTCATAATGGCGCGTTAGGCTGCTCCATTCGATATTTTTTCTGTTCCTCTTTGTCTAACAATAATTTCTCGTGCAGATGGACCATCCTTTCCTCCACTTTGACCAAAACAACCAGCGGTACCATCCTTGCCTTACAAAACTCAAGGAGACGGGACCAAATTGGTATCCCAAGGAGGCTGGATTGGGATGTAATGGTGCAGCTGAACCAAAGGGACCGACTAGCAGACATGCTATCACTCCCATTTTCGCGAATAGTCAACATTGACCGGCCTATATATCTTGAGCTCACTTTGGAATTTTTTGCCACATACTCATACGAAAAACCAAAGGTGAGCAGAAACCCGGACTTCCGATGCAAGAAGCGGGTAAACTTTAGACTGGGCGGTCTGTGGCAAAGTTAGACCGTTGGGAGATTGGGGAGAAGACTGGGAATCTACACTGAAGACGAAATGAATTACGAGTTCTTCACTGAACAATATACTTTTGCCAGCGAGCAGGAGCGGGCAGCATTTTGGGAAAGGGTTGCTGTTGGCCCACCGTATGATCCTCGAGTGGCGAAAGCATCGCGATTACGAGACCCTTTGCTTAGGGTCATGCACCATATATTCAGCCATACTATAGCGGGGCGCAGGGACAGTTTGGGAAACTGTCCCACACCAGATGTCATCTTTTTATACGCGCTCGCGGAGGGGGTTTTTATTAACCTCGCCACACGTATGGCGGAATACTTCGTGAACAGTTCCGGACGGACCCCCAGCAGCCAAATTCACGGGGGTCAATACGTGACTCAGATCGCCTACGTGATGGGGATCATGACGGATGAGGTGGTAGCAGGTCTGACCTTGGTTAATGAGGGTACATATTTGGACATCCGGTCATTGAAAGCTATGGGGCTAATCGTTGATACTGATCACGACGGGAGGTTAAAAGGGTTAAACAACGAGGTCTGGGACCCGTTGCCACCAGAGCCGGCTGACGAGGAGGATGAGGTTATGCACGAGCATGAGGAGGAGGAACACGAATAGCCGCCACACTCACCACAACACCAGTAGTTCCAGCAACACCAGGATTGGCCACCTGGCATCCCGTCTTATCCTGATCTCTACCAGCAATTTGAGCAGATGCAGATAAACCAGAAGCAACTGCGAGTTAATCAGGAGCAGATGTGGGGGAATCAGGATTTCATGCGCCAAGAGGTGCATGCCGAGTTCTCATATATCTTTGGTGGTCTACAGAACGCTTACCCCAACTACTTTGGCGAGCCCCCATAGTTCCCATTCGGGAACCCCCGTGATTATGGCGGGGCAGGCACATCGGGCACACGTAGAGGTGCCGATGACGAGTAGTGGAGGAGTTCTGAGCTGGTGGTTATGATAGTATTTTAGTGGTTTGTTTTTGGGGTGTTCATTTTGGTTTTATTGTAAACACCCGCGGACATGTTTTTAGTTTTTCAGACATTATGGTTTATTTGCTTAGTTTATGTATGGATATTTAGTACTTTTTATTTATTTATTTAGATCATGGTTTATGTTGCAACTGGATTGTTCCTCGTGCTATGTTTTGTTTTGCTTTGCTTTGCTTTGTGACATCTATGCAGATCTTTTGAAAACAAGCTGGACCGGAAAAAGAGTAGAAGAATCGGCATTTAATCCTCGTGCTATCTTCAGGGGAGTGTTACCCTCCTTTTCTCTATATATTTCTGGGTTTCGCATTGAGGACAATGCGAAGTTCAAGTGTGGGGAGGGGGTAACATTATGACTTTGTTTGTCCTATATAAAAAAATATATCATCAATTGTATATATTTTTTGTAAATAAACCGGTTAGTTGTTGTTTTAGAAAGCTTCGGAAACGATAAAAAATCCGACAAGCCAAATAAATTTTGAAAAAGATAACTAAAAACGTGACAAACAAAGAATGACTTGCATGTTAATTTTCACACTTTCACCCATTCCTCCCGTTATGTGAGTATATTTGAGCCTTAGATTCGTTATATGTTTATTCATTTCGGAGTAGGAGTGAGCCAGATGTCTCGTGTAATTTAGAACTTGTCACTAGCATGCTTTTCAAGACCATAAACGTGTGAAACTATGTAGAAATGATAGAGGCACCTAGAAAACCCTTTGTTGTTAGCCTTGTTCTTTGTTTTATCTTTCCCTAAACCCTACGCTACCCATTAGGATTAACCATGTCGAGCCTTTCCCGTGCTTTTCTTTCTTTTACCCAACCAATTAACCCACTTAGCCAAATTTAGCATTTTTATTTTTTACCCTTTTGTGTTAAAACTCGGTTAAAAATCGTTTAACTAGCGTTTCTTGTAATTAGTTGTTCATTGTACAAAGCCATTAGAATATTTATGCAAAAAAAAAAAAAAAAAAAAAAATCAGAAAATCAGGAAATAAAACACCCTAAAATAGGGTAAAGTCGACAAAATTCGAGCAATTTTAAGTGCTAAAATGATGAAATTCCGTGATGAGCTCGATAACACAAAAAGTTGCCTTTTTAAGGCATTAGTATATATAATTTAGTTGTTTTACGCTTGTTAAACGCGATTACCGAGTTTTAACCATTTAGTCACTTTAAAAATTTCCATTCCACACCCTTCACCCAAGCCTTTCGTTACAACCCGTAAAGACCTCTTGATTTATATTTTTTCGCATGTTAGTTGGTGGAGATAAGATCTTGTGACAAGCTTATGATATTACACGTTTCATTGTCTAGGCATTGAGTGTTTACACATACACATTTTATGTATGTTTCACAAATATAACCGAGTGTGTATGAACATTGTGAGGTGTGTGAAGATTAGCACGCTAAGTCAATCGGAGTGAAATCACGGCTTTATGGTTATCTCTACATATATTTGCATATGCTTGTTTGGTTTGAATCATTTGATGTTGCCTTTCGAAAAACCGGCTAACCGTATGTATGTGTATTAGTAGGTAATTTTGTAAATTCTTTTTCTCGCTAGAAACTATCTTTTATTACATTTTAATTTTAGCTTGCTTGAGGACAAGCAAGGTTCAAGTGTGGGGAGGTTTGATATTCACCAAAATACATACGTTTTATTCCCCCATTTTACCCCTTTTTACTCGTTTTTGGCCGTAAAACCGAGAACCGGATACTTAATTGGGTTTATTTTTGTTTACAGGCCTAAAACAGCATGCCAAACAAGAAGATGATGAAAACGAGGATTTTCCGGGCGAAACGACTGAACTGCGAAGATTCTGTGAAGAAAACTGATCTGGGCAAGTTGCACGGCTGTGCGGTTGGTGGCACTCCCATGCGGATCCGACAACAAGGCTTAGCTCGGCAGAGCACGCCAGTGTAATCAGGAGTGCAACGGAATCCCGGAAACGCACGACCATGCGATTGGAGGCACTCCCGTGCGGATGCGATGACTTGCTCCAGCCCGGATCTGCACTGCCAGTGCAAATGCTCGTGCCAACCTTACCTCGGAAATGCACGACCGTGCAACATCTGGCACGCCCGTGCAGATCTGAAGACCGGTCCAAGATTCGCTGATGTCACGCGGTATGGTGAACAGTACACTAAAGTGAACGACCGTTCACTTTATTAGCACGGTCGTGCGATCTGAAAATGTTATAAAAAATAGAAGGGAGCAATCAGTTCGCAATTCTGGACTTTTGGGAGCTCATCAGGAGATTTTCTAGGCTCCGGAGGCTTTGCTTTCACCCGAAATCAAGCCATCTTTGTGCCGATTAGCTCCGTTATTATCCGGATTCTCAATCTAGTGCTTGTTTATGGTTTGATTCTTGAATCGTTCCATGATTTTGTTTATTATTCAAGCATTTTGGTTGATGATTATGTATTATTGTAATCCTAAGGGCAAAAGCACTAGTAATCCTTGCTTAACTACAATCGTTAGTGTGTTAATTATGTTTGTAACGACACTTGAAGCATTTTCTATGTTAATCTTTGATGATTAGTTTGCAACCTTGTTTATTGATGTTGAATTCTTGATTATAGTTAATTATCTTGGATGATTAGTATGTGGTTAGTTGGGATATTTGCAAAAAGAAGCTTAATTAATCATGTATTAGTAGACTTTGAACTTGTTTAACTTGTTTAACATGTTTACACCATGATACTAGAAATGGTTAGTGGTTTAATAAGGGGTAATTAAGGTTAATCAAGAAGGCTTTCCCTCACGGAAGGACCTTAACGGGTTAAATGGTGTTGTTATGAATTCTTGACATAAGATTGTTAACTTGGTTAGTAGTTTAGGCCAAAATTGCTTTCTTGGTGAATTTATGTTCAAGATTTGTAAAATGAACTCGGTTGTGATTTAATCTAGTTTATGCTTGTCTCGGTGGTTACATTGTGTTTATCGGTGTTACTTTTCTTGATTAAGTGAGCTTAGAAAACTCCTAACGGATGACTAACTTATCTTTAGGGGATTTTCATAGACATTTGTCAATTGGGCGTTAAAGAACAATTTTAGGTGGTTAAAGTGTGTTTATCGATTTAACTTTCCAAAGAGTTGTTGATGTGTAAAATGTTTATTATATTTTTAAAACACCAAATTAAATTGTCAAACTAGCTTAATTACACACAATCGGCAAGTGCACCGGTCGTTATGTAGTCAAGTCGGTAAGACCGAGTATCAATCCGTGGACACAATGGCGCGACTCTCGATACTAAACTTTTGTCGAGTCCTAGTCTAATAATTTTGGAATGGATTTTTAGATTTTAATCAACTAAGAAAATTAACTAAGAAAGCAGATAAGCAAGCAGAACACAATTAGCAGATATTTGGGTGCAGTCAGATGATGGAAAAGTAGCTACCTACGCAGGATGCATGTCAATTCACTCACGGTTCTCGGAATGGAATAGCTAAGTTTTGGCTACCGGGATCTTAAGGTTCACTAAACAAGACCTAAACTGGCTGGCAGATTATTCTCCAAACAGGTCGCAATCTAGGGTCAAGAAAAGTGTATAAACTCACCGGTTAATGTCAGATCACCTTTCGGTCTCTCTAACTAGGTTATGGTACCCAAAGTCTAGATTACCTCTCGGTCTCACTAGAAACGGTACATCCGGGAAGTGTAAGGGATGTACGGGGTGGTGGCTCTAATTAGGTTCTAACACGGTTTGCTAAAAATCACAAGAAAACCTAGGGTAATTCACTCTCGTGCAATTAACACCTAACTCGTCTAATGATTAAGACAACCCGACATCTAATCTCCTCTCGGTCTCAAAGATGGTAGAATATTTAATTACCAAATAGTTTATTAATTTGTTCCTAGGGTTTACTACGTCTAGCAACCACGAGATTTAGTCGAAAACACAAAGTTAACGAAATCACCTAACCCTAGTCTTAATTAATACGCAATTAATTTTAACCAAGAAAAAGGTGGAACAAAAATAAACCATCAATTATTAAATACGCATATACATTAGAACATAGTTTAGAACACTTTTACCATAACATAGAGCCAAAACATAAATTAACCGAACTGGGAAACCGTAAATAAAACTAACAATTATCCATAGCCTAGGTATCACAAAGAAAATTAGCCAAGCATGTCTAAACAAAAATCAAACATAAGTTCAACGTGAATAAATTCAGGAAACATGTTCAAAAGTATCAAGTTTAAACAAAAACTAAAACCAATAAACAAGTCTAACCGTACAAAGATATGAAGTTTAGGCTAATACTCTTCTATCCAAGTATTCTTCACCCTTGTATGCCTTCTGTTCGTCTGCTTTTCTTTTGTCTTCTGTTGCTTGCGAAAATAATAATAGGCCTCCCCTTTTCACGTCCATATCTTTGTATATATAATGCCTTCATTCCATTAGGGTTTTGCGTTTTTAATATAATATTGAAGGGCCAATATAATATGATTTCCGAAAACAAATTCAATGGACATGGGCTGGCCATCTCTTCTGCGGCCCCCACTTTTCTCTTTGACTTCTTGCGCCAAACAGCCTTTGCCGTCAATTGCCTTGCGAAAAGAAATAATATCCCATGATTTTTTTTTCAACTCCTTCCCCTTCGTCGTAATGCCATCCAAAAATAAAAGAGTAAATTGTAATTTTACCCCCTGTGGTTAGGGGTCATTGGCATGTCTACCCCCCTAAGGAAATAATTGAAATTTTACCCCCCACTGTTCATTGTTATGTCGCAACCTTACCCCCCGGCCTCAAATTTGTTAACAAATCTGTTAACTTTAATGTGAAATGACTATATTGCCCTTTAATATTACCCCCCAACGTTCTTGTTATGTCGCATAATTACCCCCCACCATCAGCCGCCACCACCCACCCCCACCACCATCAGCCGCCACCACCCACCTCCACCACCATCAGCCTCGACCACCGACCATCGAGCTCCAGCTACTGTTTTTAAACCGGCGTCAACTCTGCCGCAAACCTGTAAATTTCTTAAAGCAAAACTGGTATGGAATTTGTTTCATTTTTAACACCATATTTTTGTTGATTTTTAGAATGTTGTCGCGGTCTTTTGCGGGTCACAATTATTTCCAAACTCAGTCAAAGAATTAATATGGAAACTGCAAGTAGAAATTACTCTTGACACTAAAAAGTCAAACATTAACTGTTACGGAGCTTGGGGTAGGATTTGAAGAATTGGTTGTTGATCAGTTCTGTTTAAACATAAGGGAAAACATGTAAATAATACCTGCTACAGCAAACAGGCCAGCAGAGAATCCAGTCAGAGACGCAGCCACAGAGTTTGACATAGTTGTCAGCTTGATCTGGTTCCCCTTTAGGATGTATCTTCTTGATGGTAGTACCGAGTTCTTTAGGGTTGAAGAACTCGTAGTAATGGAGAGAGAGGAGGGGCGATTTTTGTGTGATGTTATGAATGTCTAACCCTAATCCCTCTCTAATAATCTCCTTATATACACCCAAGGGGAAACCCAATTAGTTAATTAGGGTAATATGGCCCATCAACAATTACCAACTAATTATATTATAGGTTTAAATATATTTTGATCCAAATAATATAAATGATTATAATGGCTACATAATTAAATATAATCATAATAATTATATTTAATCTTACATTCTCCCACTTAGCCGAGTAATCATTTATCATGAGTATTAGATTAGTCTGATCAGAAGTTAATACTCATTTTAGCTTCAAACCAAGAACCGTAGCAGAGAAATACAGCCGTTGAGTCATTATGCAACTCAGGACCCCCATTAGTCATACTACAGCCTCAATTTAAAACCTAACAGTTATGATCAAAATAAGTAAGCCCTTTAACGTTTGATTTGTATTTATATTTGTCTATATGTCATTACACCGGCAGAACATATGTAATAGACATACAAAATCAAACTGATGAGGAAAATTAAAAGTTAATAGTTAGTCATTCATAGTACAATATGCAGTTGTACATAGTCATCAATATACCCGTGATTATTAAAAGCGCTTACATAATAGTTATGGGTGATAGACTTTTAGTTATAGGATCCTTAAGCATATCATGAATGCATTCGATACAAAGATTTAGTTTCCTCAATTCGTTCATAAACGAATAATTAATTGCGTATCGAAATTTAATGCAGCACCTCTCGAACTGTTACTGTTCAAGGAGACATGGTAGCTGACTTTATCACAATAAGTCTTCAATATATTAATTATATGGAGTTAATAAACTTATGAGTCTACTGATAAATTTTCAACAACATTTATTGACTATTGCTTTGTGATCAACAATATATTATGTCGTTATAAATTATGTTGTTATCAGTTTATTATGACTCCTCCATGAGATAGGTTTTGTCTGCTGACATAAAGATATACCCGGAATTACATTCTGTCATTTTTTGAATATCACAAAGTTAGAGTAATAAACCGGTTTTAGTTCTCACTTCTTCTTTAAATTATAGCCTCTCGTTTCCTTTAAAGATATTGTAATACTCTATTAGATGCTTCACGTTTATCTAGACATATCTAGTGTGTTGCAATGTGAGTAATATCTAAACGAGTATAGACTTGAACTTACATAAGGCTTCTAATTAATGAAGTGTAAGAAAATAATCTCGTTTATCATAGTATCCTCTAAATGAGAGCATTAATGTTTGTTACATATGTAAGGACCCACTTAAGGTTAAACTTATGGAACGATACTATTGTCCCATTGGGTCTATCTCGGTATGTTATGATATCTATTACATAAGAGATATCTCTGAGATCTATTATATCAAAGTTTGTGTTAACAATGCTTTGACTTATGTAACATCTACTTGTCAAAAGAATATCATCTATATAGACAAGTTTATCTTAGTTGCTCCCACTCATCTTGAGGTAGGTACATTAATCCACTTGGTTGTTGATGAAATTAATTACGTTAAGATTTCATCACATTATGATGTTTGCATTAACCCATACATGGATTTTATTGGCTTATATACAAACTGTTCTTTAACCTTAAGTTTAGAACTTTCAGGTTGTTTTATGAACATGTAAATGTGTCAGCCAGTTGTTAGGGAAAGTTGTTTTAATGTTCATCTAATGTAGCTCAAAACTATTATAAGCTACTAGAACAGTGATGATCCTCAAAGAAATCTTTGATAATTTATCTCTTCCTAAGTATAACCTTTGACAATCAATCATGCTTCTTAGTGTCTTAACGTTTATATATTAGGATTTGGTTTAGTTATGAACACTCTTAATTAATTCAATCAAATCCCAAATGTTATAGAAACACATGAAAACAGTTTTACTAGAAAAAAAATTTATTTTGTTTAGAAGATTAATTGATGCTAATGGCTTAATGAGAAGAGATAGGATCGGTAAACTTTTCCAAAATCCATTTCAACTTCAATTAGGGAGGTTATGTAATCATCAAAGTTAGTAGGTTTTTAAACCTGGATGACCTCCTGAGTTGATTATTGGGTTTGTTAGAAGTTTCAGTTTTATGTATTAGCTCTTGGTTAGGTTGCTATCATTTTCAGGATTCTAAGTTTGTAAGAGTTGATGCAGTATGGTGTACAAGAGGTGTAATTGGAGTTGAATTCGGAGTAAAATTTAATGACACTCTTCCCCCCGCCTCTTGTATTCCTTGCAAGTCATGATAAGGACTTTGACTACTCCCACTGACCTTAGAAATCTTTAGGAACTCAGCATGCTTAGGGTCAATATGTAACGACCAACAAATTCTAATAGAGAAACAAATTAATGACATCAGTCTTTGTAGTTTCTCTTGTTGAGGATTATGTTAGTTTAGGTAAGAAATCTAAGTGTGCCCACAATTAAGCAACAATGAAACTTTTGTAAGTGTAGCATTAGATTGTAAAGAGACAAGTTTTGATGAAACAGTGCCAAAAATGAGCAGTGTCTTGTACAAGAGGTGTAAATTGAAGTAACATGAAGTTTGCACTCCCCCACCTCTTGCAACTTTTTACAAGTTCTAATTAAGACACTTAATGCTCCCACTGATCTATGATGTCTCTAGAAATGCTACAAGATAAGTTTCAATTAGGTATGCGACGTGGGATCCTATCATATATATGTTAGACTTTACTTGATTTCCTTAATGTCCAGATGTCATAAGAAACTTAGCGACATATTTAATAAAAATCATGTTAAGCACATATATGAATAGATTTCTTTAAGACCATGGGCCATATGCGACTAATTTAGATACAAGCAGATAGTCTTTAATTGATAAATGAATAATGTCTGAATATTCCATTTTGGAATAAGTTTCACGAATGTTAATGAAATATAACTTATGGTGGACCCATACTTATTCCTTAAGCCAAGTCATATTTAGGGCTTTAACGTCATGATTTAAAATCACTTAGAATGAGATTAGATGAGAAAATCATCCTCATTAACCATGTCATGATTTCTCATGAATTTTGGTTATAATGGATAAAATTTATAGGTCTCATTTTCCTTTTGTCAAATTCTCATTTGCATGATGACAAAAGTTGTGAAAATTTAAGGTATCATCTAGTTCCATCTTAGTAATGTTTCTATCCAGATATTGAGAACAAATAAGATGAGAGTTTAAGGTAAGTGTGACTTTACGTTGACTATTCAAACCTCACAACCTTCTTAACATTGCTTAATTATGATACTATATTCTGACTAATATTCAGAATATATATACGGTATCGAAAAACGTTGTTAGAAGACTGCTTATTATGGTTCTTATAGCCTTAACATTTAATTTTGTCACTGACTCTCATGTTAGTTATTTGTTGACTTATGGTAAGGAAACGTTTAGAACTAGAATCAACTTATCACGTGTTAATTGGAATATTAAAATTATCAGACTTAAATATCATTAGTAAGTGACTACCTAATTAACTTATCCAACCGTTCATTTGAATAATGGATATTCTCGTTGCTTATGCCTAGTCTAATGGCATAATCATGTAGTGAGATTTTTCCCTTGAAGAACCTTAGAGTTGGGATTTTGTACTTGACTATGGACCTTAGAACAATCCTCTTTTAAGGTTTTAGTGGTTGTAAGGTGAATAACATCTTATTTTCCATTTTCAAACATTTATTTCTTTGTACATATGTTGCTTATCAACACACTCATTAGACTTTGGTACTTTTGAGTGTTATAGTCGATTTATAAGGCATCAAATTGTACAAGTGAAAATCTTAGTATGTAATGTACTGGAAAAATGTACTTATTTCCATGCGTAAGCCCTTAACTTTATGGGTCATGGTATTGTACATTATTATGTATTCACATATACCACTTAGCTTTATAGTTTAGAATTTTAAATGAAGGCATGCATCTTAGGAATTCTTATGATTATTCCACAATTATAGATTAGTCTTAGGAAAGACTTAATTTGGAATGACCTTTTAGTGATAGCATTTATGTTAGAGAGTTCTTGATTATCATGAGAGACATCATGTTTGATTTGTCCTATTCATCATGCTCTACTTTTCTTCTGTAGTAATCATTATCAGAAGAGAGCAGTAGGATTATCGTGTCTTAAGGGATAATCAAGGATTCAATTTAAGAGCTAATTCTTATAGAAACTTTAAGTAAAGCAAAAACATATTAGGTTTAGAAATTAGAGTGGATGAGATATTGATTTATAGAAGAGAGTTATAGTGAGTAAAATTATGGGTACTAAAAATTAGGGCAGACGAAATGATCATATAATTAATGAAGGATCATTGATATAAGGATCATTATGTGAAGAGGTTGTGATATGTCTATTACTAACATCAAAATAATAGACTTATTTGAAGTTCTACTTAAACGAAGACAAATCAGCTTTGGCCAGAAATGAGACAATCACTTTAGTTATGCACTTGTTAAGTATGCTAGACATAAATGAATTAAATCAGCTTTGGCCAGAAGTAAGACATTCACGTTTGTAATGCATAATTAACAAAGCTTCTATAATACTTGAACAATAAATAAATGTATCAAATCAACTTTGGCCAGAAGTGATACATCATAAGCTTATTCAAGTTAAGCCATTTTGGTTTTGTAAAACATTATTTGATCCTTATTAATTAACTAAGTATTTACAAAACCAATTATTTAATAGCAAACCACCTGTTAGCACGGGGTTCGGGGCGGAGCTAAGTCTTAGTTCACATTAAACAGCCTAAAATAATGAGGTTTCGAGTGAGATCTCGACTCAGTTATGAGGTCTCGAGTGATATCTCGAGTCAAGTCTCGACTTAACTTGTAAAATTATGAGGTCTCGATTCATCAAGGTCTCGAGTCGCAACCTCAGTCTCGAGTCGTAATCATGGTCTCGACTACTGTGTTTTATGAGATCTCGAGTGCTTGATGAGATCTCGAGTCGCAACCATGGTCTCGAGTGATTAAGATTGAAGCCCTTGGACGAAACCTCAGTGGTCTCGAGTCGAGACCCTGTGGTCTCGAGTCAAAATCTTTTTCTCGAGTTGTGAAGATTTGAGAACACTTATGATTTCGAGTAGAGTCCTTATGGTCTCGAGTAGAGACCTTATGGTCTCGAGTAGAGACCTTATGGTCTCGAGTCGTTAAACAAATGATCTCGAAACTCCTGTTAACAGCTGTTAGTGTGATAAGTTTGAAATTCGAATTTTAAGGGATTATGGGATATCTTTTCCTGTTTTAATGTCAATTAAGTTTATCTAATTATTTCGAAAATTATATCCTTTTGTAACAATAACAGATTTCGAAAAGTTTTAATTAAATAAAATAGATCAATATTAGGAAAACACCCAATAATCCAAATTACATTCCAAAATAAGGGAATACATTCGAATTTCACTAATTATTACATAAGTTTTGAAACACTAAATTCATTCACAACTAATTATTATGATATGAATAAGGAATAGGATGACATAAATGGTGGTTGAACTTGATTGAGAAAAAATATGTAAACATGAATTACTTCCTTTATAATTCAACAAAGGATGTTTATATTATTTTTCGTCAGTATGGCTACTACATAATAGCATATAATAAAATAATCATAACACACCAAAATAAATTCATGGAATTGAAATCAGTTCTTTATCATACAAATCATCCATTGAAACATAAAAAGGAAATCCGTGGATCATTAATTAAGACGAATGTTCCTTATGAATAGGTTTTAAATAACAATTTGTTTTCCTGATTTTAATCCAAATTTAGGAGAACTGACAGAACTGATTTGAGCAACATATGCTCTGATACCACATGTTGATCAGTTCTGTTTAAACATAAGGGAAAACATGTAAATAATACCTGCTACAGCAAACAGGCCAGCAGAGAATCCAGTCAGAGACGCAGCCACAGAGTTTGACATAGTTGTCAGCTTGATCTGGTTCCCCTTTAGGATGTATCTTCTTGATGGTAGTACCGAGTTCTTTAGGGTTGAAGAACTCGTAGTAATGGAGAGAGAGGAGGGGCGATTTTTGTGTGATGTTATGAATGTCTAACCCTAATCCCTCTCTAATAATCTCCTTATATACACCCAAGGGGAAACCCAATTAGTTAATTAGGGTAATATGGCCCATCAACAATTACCAACTAATTATATTATAGGTTTAAATATATTTTGATCCAAATAATATAAATGATTATAATGGCTACATAATTAAATATAATCATAATAATTATATTTAATCTTACATTGGTGACAGAGCTTGAATCACTACTTTTACTGTCATCTTTACTAGATCCAATGGGTCCAGAATCAGCAGCCATGACTGAAGATAATATCCCTTTTCAAATAACATAAACTGTACAAAAATTTAATTATTAAAAAATGAGAAGGAGTTGACCCTGTTAGCACTCAGCAGACTCTGTTAGTCAAATAGGCTAGATTTCATTTTGGAAAACTGAACTTCAAATGTGCATTCTCCAAGATACATAAAAAGGACTTGACTTTGTGAAAACTTTTGTAGATAAGCATAGTATATAATTTGAATTCAAAGTTTGACTTCATAGTCAACTCTCAGATGGGGGGTTTGCGACAGAACATGATGCTCGTTACACCCTCTGTTGAATCGTTGTTGCCATTAGAAGCTTTTGAAGAGCCAAAACGGGATTTCAAACATATGTGCTGCAAATATATATAAATAAAATCATTTTACTTTCTCAAATTTGATAAATAACTTCAATAAAACACATTACCATGCTGCAAACATTCAGCAATAAACTTCATAATCACCATCTAAGAGACAAAAATCAGTAAAATTCATCATAAGTACCCCAAATCTGTCACAACAATTTCATCTGGGTTTCATCTAAACACAAAAACTATATGTAAACTCACCAGTGGAGCTTGAAGACGAAAACCCCTTTGTTGAAAAGCTTTAGAAGAGCCTTGAGGTTCAGACAATTGAGCCATCTAACTCACAATTGCCCAATTTCATACACACAAATAGATACAGGATTTGTATCTATCTCAGATCTGTTCGGATTCAGATATGTTCTTGTGGGTTGAAGGAAGAAGGGGGTGGGTGGTTGCGGTGGGGGAGAGAGAGAGAAGCAGAGAAATCTAGAGAGGGAGATTTGAAGAGTTAAAAGACAGAGGATGATGATGACTGTGGTGCCGGCCATAGGAATCCCTTGCTAGCTCGATAGGAATCCCTTGCCGGCCATAAGCACACTTTGTTAATCAGGGAGTACAGGATTTAATTAAAGATGATGGGAAGTTCACAACCAGGTTGAGTACAATTTCACAATCACCCTTATAGCAATGAACAAACTAATTGCATATAAATGAGACTAGGAGAGCAGTAAAGTAAATGACATTATTGGAATCGAAGGTTTGGGTAATGTTAATTGGAGTTTGCGGAGCCATGGTGATGTGGTGGTGCAGGTGCGGTGGCCATGGTGGTGCGGAGCCATGGTGATGTGGTGGTGGTGGAGGTGGGGTGGTGATGGTGGTGTGTTTGAGAGAAAGAGAGAAGGAAAAGCAGACTTTATAAATACATAAATAAATAAATAATAATAATAATAATAAATATAGGGTAAGATTACCAAATACCCCTGCCTATAACAGTCAGCTAACTGTTGACTGACGCCGGGGGGTAAGGTTGCGACATAACAGTGAACAGTGGGGGGTAAAATTGCAATTATTTCCTTAGGGGGGATAGACATGCCAATGACCCCTAACCTTAGGGGTAAAATTGCAGTTTACTCAAAATAAAATAAAATAAATAACATATCTTTTCTTCTTTATTTTCGTTCAACTTGTATGACCATTTAGAATTCATATGAATTCTTACTTTGGCATGAATTGGAATTAATTCCAAGTTTCACATACTATCCACTTTAGCCCTTTGAATTCTATGATCTATTTTTTAAAGAACTTTTCTTTAATTGCAATTTAGCCCTTCGTCTTTCAGCTTCATTTAATATTTTCTAATTCTTCATACATTGATCGTTTAAGCTCGTTTTTTCGTTCCTTTTCACACCGAGACCTGTAATAATAATAAATAATAAAATATATGTCTAGATATTATAAGAATGACTCTAAACTATTAAAATAATATACAAAATACATAAGGAAAATAAGATGCGTTTGCAACACATCAAACATCCCCACACTTAAACATTTTTCGTCCCTGAAAAAGACTTATGCAAACGGAATCAAAATCAAATTAATGTCCGGGCACAAAAGCTAGTTTACTTTATTAAAATTAAAACCCGTGTAAGCCGCGATTGCAAGTATTTTGATCCTCTTAAACCCAAACCCGGTTCCAAGCCCTTATCATGTAGATTTAATTCAAGTTCGGTCAACTTACCTAGGGTCTCACACTAGAAGCTACGGTCCACCTAATCCCGCCTCAAGCTTATAGAACAAAAGGAACAGTCACTGGACTATTTCACAACCGTCTTATATCAAAACCAAGAGAATTTAAAATCAAAAATTTTTTTTCATCATTTTTTTTTCTTTTCAATCTTCTCTTTTTTCCTTTTTCCTTTTTTTAATGAGCGTAGACGTTGCTTTCCCTAACCTAGAGGCATTCCGGCTGTAGAGTCGCTATCCCCAACTCGAATTACTTAGGCTTCGGTACTTTTTTTTATTTGCATGTTCGATTTCACACATCCTAGAGGTATTCCGGTTGTAGAATCGTTAATCCCCAACCAAGATTACATAGGCCTGCGCTACTTTCATTCAGTTTCTAGCTCATTTTTTTTCTATTTTTTTTTTCATGATTAAAAATTCTAACGGTTTTAACTTATAACGGCATTCCTTATACTCTTATTGGCGGTTTCAATTTCTCATATTCCCTAGATGAGAACCCACTAGTAAATCAACAATTAGGTATATTTAGCTCAAAGGAACCTAAAATCGGGCCGAGCCTACTCACACATCCCAAATTAGACACGGGCTTAATTTATTAATTCTCATATTATTATTATTTGAAACCCGAATAAAAACTAATTTTTCTATCATTTTCCGTTTTTATTTTGCAAACATCTAAAACAGGAACATTTTCTGATTTTTTTTCAATTTTTTTTTTGGATTTTTAAAATTTTTATGACTCAAACGACTCACTAACTAAACACTAAACGATAGTTTCCTATCCCCACACTTAAACTCTACATTGCCCTCAATGTAGGATGGAAACCGACTCAAAAAACTAAAATAAATAAGAAATAAAAGACAAAGGGCAAATTGAAAAGGACTTAGCTGGTTTAATCAATGTGTAAGTTCCAAATTTCTCATCCAATCCAACTCGATCGTATAGCATTTCATTTGCAATCGGCTCTGACTCTAACTGGTATACTCGGAAAATTCCTTGAAACTTGATAAGCAGCTCCAAAAACACCCGAATGGAGATTGAGTACGGGTGGTACATATCCAAACCTGCATTAACAAAAACAAGCAACAACCAAAGCAATACCGACTCGAAACTACTAAATTAGACTCATAGTACAAAATAAACGACTCAATATACAAATAAACACGTATCACAAACTAACGAGAATATACCGAATATATAAAATTACAAAACTTAACAAAACCTCCCCACACTTGAATTTAATCAGGAGGTTTCTCCTTTATCCAACCTCGGTCTAACCCGTTCAATTCCACCTTTTTACCAGTTTTCAATAAGAAATCATTTGTGAAATTGAAAAATAATCTAGAAAACTCAAACGGGTCAACCCACCAATATTTAAACTTACCTGGACCAAACTTGATTCGTGGCATGTAATGAGGAGAATGGTGTTGTGCAAACTTAAGTGGTTCCTCCTTCTTTTTATACCATCTCTGCACCATTACCACATGTTGATCCAAGCTTCTTTGCGCCATCTCCCGTGTTCTTGTTGGTGTGAGTGGGAATCCAACATCTACTTTCTTCACGGGCCAGCTATCAAACTCGTCAGCCACTTTCTCTTCTTCTTTGATGACCTCAAACACCTCAAATCTAGGGGAAGGCTCGGTAGCCTACGGCAAAGGGTCCTGCTCAACATCCAACTCAGTGACCCCACTCCCCTGATCATCCACTGTCGCAACCTGCGTATCAGACGCATATCTCCCGCAATTCTCGCTGAGGAGGCTACCCACATGTGACATAAGAGTATCGATAAAGTATAGAGTGTCATCATGCTGTTGGGTATGCCTCATGGAACGCTGAATGTTTAATGTGACCTCATCCTTATCAACTCGAAGAGTCAACTTGCCATCATGCACATCAATGAGTGCTCGTGTAGTGGCAAGGAATGGACGACCTAAAATCAGCGGGACCTCAGAGTCCTCGTCCATGTCAAGGATGACGAAGTCAACTGGAAATATGAATTTGTCGACCTTCACTAGTATATTCTCTACGATTCCCCTCGGATACTTCACCGATCGATCAGCCAACTGAAGACTCATGCGTGTAGGAGACGGCTCGCCTAGATTGAGCTTAGCAAAGATGGAATACGGCATAAGATTTATGCTAGCCCCTAGGTCTGCCAGCACATTGCTGACGATGAGATTTCCGATCAGACACGGAATCGTGAAGCTACCAGGATCAGAAACCTTCTTCGGTAACCTGTTCTGCAAGACGGCAGAACACTCCTCGCTCAATGTGACAGTAGAAAGGTCCTCCAGCTTTTTCTTAATCGTGAGCAAGTCCTTGAGAAACTTCGCGTACTTCGGCATTTTCGATAAGGCCTCTACGAATGGAATATTCACGTGCAGCTTCTTCAACATCTCGAGGAACTTTCTGTACTGCTCTGCATCCTTACCCTTCACTAACCTACCAGGGTAAGGAGGTGTCGGCTTATACACCCTCATCGGCTCCTTCTTTGCCTCCTTCTTCTCTCCTGAAGACCCGCTGGACTGTGCTGTACTTGCTGGGCACAGCCTAGGGTGCACTTTGCCAGCAGGGGTCTCCATCTCAATCTCCTCGTCGACCGGGTCCTCATCCACTATCGGTTCGACCTCAACAGCTCCTCGACCACTTCTCGTAGTAACGGCCTTTGCAGTGGCGTTCGGGTTCCCAACATTGCTACTAGGGAGACCACCCGGAGGTCTCTGGTTCAGCTGATCGGCCAGCGAACCTACTGTCCTCTCAAGGTTTTGGAAAGCTGTGTTCTGACTCTTCATGAAAGCCTCGTGCTCCAATAACCTCGCCTGTGTCTCCTGATGTCGAGTATCCTCTCGCGTGATGAACTGTGTAAGCAACTGTGTCTGCTTAGCTAATGTCTCCTAGTTTTGCCTCAGCATCTCCTCTATGGTCGGGTTCTTCATACCCGAACTCGCTCCTGCTCCTGCGTCCTGAAACAAACTCTGACGCGGCTGAAACCCCGGTGGGTTGTTGTTCTTCCAGCTGAAGTTCGGGTGGTTCTTCCAGTTCGAATTGTAACTGATGTGTGCAAAATGCAACATATAAATTACATCAATTGTGGCATAAAACTAACCCTTTTTTAGTACTAATGTTGGAAAAAGTGTGCTTTTGTCTTCCTTTTGTATTTTCAGGATTAAATGAGCTCAAATTAACAAAAGAAGCAAAAAGACAGCAAAATCTAACATAAATACAAGAAAAGGAACAAACGTGACATGCCCGACCCCACGACAGCATCTTCCCAAGCAAAACAAGAAGATAGAAGACTGAACACGCCCCGTGCTCAGCCAGCACGGGGGCGTGCCCAAGTGTCAGCAGAAAAGACAAAGTGGTAGAAGCTTCTATTGACCACCACGGGGCCGTGCTCAGCGGACACGGGGCCGTGGTCAACTATAAGATTCGCAGAATCCAGGAAAATCTTTATAGTACAAATATTCTTCTGCACACGGGGTCGTGCTCAGCGGACACGGGGGCGTGGTCAACTAATAAGACAAGCTGCATTAAATGAAGAAAGAGAAGGATGTGGACACGGGGCCGTGCCCGAGCTTCTGTTCAGCCTATAAATAGGAGTGCTTGGCTCAAGCTCAAACCATCCCTTGGCACACCACCTCTCTCACACTTCACCCACCACCCACCACCACCATAACACCATCATCCACCACCATCATCCATTGTCCATCATAGAGTGTGTGAGTCGTCTCGGGATCCAAGATTGATCGTAAGAGTTCTTGACAATCAAGGCCATGTTTGCCTAAGTCTCTTACATCACTTGGTGAAGACAAGTGTCTAGTGTAATACTTTTTATTTTTAATCTTTTCGCAATTTTTAATTGGTTATGTATTAATGACTTTAATAACTAGTTTCTTATGTTGAAGGTGATTCTTCCTTATTGTTTGTCCGTGGTGTCTTGGCATTATTTTACTGTCTATATAAAATAAAAGATTTTCACCATTCATATCTCCACGGTCTATATGGAGGTATGTTGGCTACCTGGTCGGGGGTTAAGGGAACGGTTTGGTAAGAGTCTTGCCGTTGTTCAGCGTTTAGAGATCCTGCAAGGGATCTGGGTCAAATTTAGTAGGACCTCCTTCAATACTTAACGGTATTGGATGGCGGGGGTCCAAACTCTTTGATCCCCTCATAAGTTAACTACTATTAATACTATAACCCGGCTATTTAGGACTGTATCCCTGCTGACTCAGACTACTTACTTGAGGGTAACGTCACATTCAAAAGAGGGGCCTACCATAATTTGCATTAATAACTTAATTAATTATCTTTCAATAATCCGGCCCTTTAGGATTGTATCCTTGCTGACTCAAACTACTGGGTTGAGGGTAACGTCACCTTCAAAAGAGGGGCCTACTGCAATAACTAAGATAATCTCTTAAATAAGTGCAAAAGTGTGGAAATAATCAAAGGTTATACTATACATGCGTCGGAACCAAGTGATTCATCTTGTCTATCTGTTCTTTCTTTTATTTTTATTTTCAGCATTTTAGTTAGTTTTTATTTTCTTAGTTTAAAAACCCTTTTTCTAAACTTTTGATTTGATTAGACGTTGAGGATAAACCGGTACTAAAAGCTCTTGTGTCCTTGGACGACCTCGGTATCTTACCAACGCTATACTACGCTCACGATGGGTACACTTGCCCATATGTGTGTTTAGTGTTAGTAAATATCGTGTTTTATAAATTTAAAACTTGGCTAAAAAAAGTGTTAAAGAGCTTAAAATATACACCTAATATATATAACACTTCACACGCATCAAGTTTTTGGCGCCGTTGCTGGGGACACAAGGATTTTAAGAAAGTTAGGAATCAACGGCCTAATCGTTTTTCTTATTTTACATTTTTTTTAGGATTTTTTTAGTTTTCAGCTTCTGCAGAGCTCAGCACGGGCCGTGCCGGGTCGGACACGGGCCGTGTCCAGCCTTGTTACTGGCAGTTTTTATTTTCCAAGTTACAGAGAGCTGAACACGGGGCCGTGTCGGTGTAACACGGGGCCGTGCCCAACTCCCAGTAACAGGGATCCGGAAAACAATCACTGTACCTCCGACCACGGGCCGTGTTCGCTGAATACGGGGCCGTGGTGAACCTTCTGACCAATGTTCTTCTTTGTTTTTATTGCAGGACTTGGAACCCAGGTGCCACATTTGAACTTCCTACATAGTGCATGAGCTCCAGTTCTAGTAGAGACATAAAAGAACCTCTAGAAGAACCCGAACGCTTTCTCAGAAAAAGACTTAAAGCTAAAAACCAAGAGAAAGTTTTGGGGGACCCACTTCCAATGGCGGACCAACGTACCCTCATGGATTACCTACGACCCACTGTAGGTAATCTAGGCGCCGCTATCAACGCACCAAATGTCGAGGCCAATAACTTCGAACTTCAGCCGCATTTGATACAAATGCTCCAAAACTCCGCAACCTTCCATGGGCTTGCGGACGAGGATCCCCATCTACATATTACTAATTTCTTAGAAATATGTGATACCTTTCGGATCAATGGATCATCAAACGACGCCATTCGCCTTCGGATGTTTCCATTTTCACTAAAAGACCGAGCTAAGGCTTGGCTCAACACCCTCCCAGTTGGCTCGGTAAACACCTGGGATGAACTAGCCCAAAAGTTTCTATATAAGTATTTCCCCCCTGCTAAAACGGCTAAATTAATGACTGAAATTAATACATATTCACAAGAGGATGGGGAATCCTTATATGAAACTTGGGAAAGGTTCAAGGAGCTACTAAGAAAGTGCCCTCACCACGGTCTTGCGGTATGGCAACAAGTATCCACTTTCTACAATGGGTTGTTGCCACATATAAGACAAACACTTGATTCTAGCTCCGGGGGACTTTTAGGTAATCGTCGCCCAAATGAAATATATAATCAAATTGAGGAAATTGCTCAAACCAATTTTCAATGGCACACTCCCCGAGGCAATAAATCTATTTCCCTGGGCGCCCATAAGGTTGATGAAAGCACTTCTTTACAAGCCCAAATCGAAGCCCTTTCTTCAAAAATAAAAAAACTAGAAATGACAAAAACGCTCTCGGTTATGGCTTGTGAAGGGTGTGGTGGGCCATATGAAAATTGGAGTTGTATGAAAGAATTAGATGAACAAACGGAAACGGTAAACTACATTGATAACAGACCCAGGCCGTCGGGTCCTCCAACGGGTACCTACAACCAAGGATGGCGTAACCACCCAAACCTTGGTTGGAGAGATCCCGACAATAGTAGTAACCAACAAAACCAACGAACTAACTTTCAACAACCACAAAACTTTTCTCAACAACAAGGTGGACGAGAAAGGCTTGAAGATACTGTATCTCGCCTCATCTCCGACACCGAAAAGAAAAACTCGGATCGATTTCAGCAATTGGAATCGAATTTTAGAAATCAACAAGCTAGCATTCAAAATATTGAAAAACAATTAAATCAAGTAGCTCAAAATTTCTCCGAGAGACCACAAGGCGCGTTACCTAGCAATACCGAAACCAACCCAAAAGCACAAGTACACCTCATCACATTGAGAAATCGAACCGTGGGTCCCGAGGAGGCTCCATTACCGCCAGATGAAAGAAGCCAGTCCAGCCAAACCACGACTCCACCCGCACCCCAACCAGAAAAGGCTTCTTTACCAAATCAAGAGCCCACCAAGACCCCTCCGATTCCATACCCCGGTAGGTTAAATCGTCAAAAGACCGATGAGCAATTCGCAAAGTTCGAAAATTTACTAAAACAATTACATGTTAATATTCCTTTTATTGAGGTCCTTACCCAAATGCCTAAATATGCAAAATTTATGAGGGATTTCCTCACTCATAAAAGGAAAATTGAATCATTGCAATTAGTTAACTTAGGCGAAGAATGCTCCGCCTTAGTACTCAACAAACTCCCACAAAAGAAAATTGATCCCGGAAGCTTCACGATTCCTTGCTCGATTGGGTAATCCCCCGTTCGTAACGCATTAGCCGATCTTGGGGCTAGCATTAACCTCATGCCCACACCAATGTTCAAACGACTCGGCCTAGGAACAATGAGCCCTACAAAGATGAGCATACAACTCGCCGATAGATCCGTCAAATTTCCACAAGGTGTCGCTGAAAATCTATTGGTCAAAGTTGACAATTTCGTTTTCCCGACCGACTTTGTCATCCTAGACATGGAGGAAGACGCTGAGGTTCCTCTCATCCTCGGGAGGCCATTTCTAGCCACCGCCCAAGCAGTGGTTGATATGAATGACGGAACACTAACATTGAAGTTTGGGGACAAGGAAGTGAAGTTTGGAGTGGGAAAGAGAGTAGAAGACGAAGACCCGGTCGACTACATGAAGGTCATAGACTCAAGCTTGGATGACGCTCTCCGACGGTGTAACATGGGATGCGAAACATCTTACTTGAGTGACATATGACCAGGCTTTGGGTCTAGCCAAGGACCCTTATAAACGTGGCGCACCACGGAGGCATTCCGCGGAACTATCCTTAGTTTAATTTAGATGAGTTTTTATGTTTTCTAGTTTAGTTTTAATTTTCAGGAATAAAACACACTCAAGATGGCAAAGGATTCAAGGGAAAACTTGAACCAGCACCCCATGCAGGAAAACAGAGCCGTCCGACGATTTTCTTCATTAATAGCAAGTTCGGCACGGGCCGTGTCCGCCCAACACGGCCCCGTGCTGCACAGTCTGCAGAAATACCCAGTTCAGGTAACTGGACACGGGTCGTGTTCAACCAACACGCCCCCGTGTCCAGACTTCTGTTTCTCTTGATTTAATTTTGTTATTGGCACTTGAACACGGGGCCGTGCCCGGACAACATGGGGCCGTGTCCAGCGCCCAGTAACACAAAATTTTTGCTTAATTCACACCTTTTACACATTCAATTAACCTAAAAACTTATTTTTGGGACACATTGAGGACAATGTGCAATTTAAGTGTGGGGGGATGCTAAAACCTTGAATCTTGCAAGTCCTAAATACAAGCCTTACACAAAACTCTTTTGGAACCGCTAATCACCACAATTTTTTTTCAAAAATTTTCATTTTTTTTACTTGTCTAGGTTTAATTCGGGAATTTCAAAATTCTAAAAAGGTTATATTTTTACGAATTTACAACTGATAGCGTCGTGATAAAAAGAACCGACATAAGAAAATTATGAAAAAGGCATGACAAACTTAGTTAAAATTTGATTATATATACTTGATCACATAAAAACCCATTCCCACAAAAGTGAGTTTTGAGCCTTTATTGAGCATACAAATACATATCTTTAAACTAAATGCTCATTTTTCGTTTCTTGTGTGAATAGCCGCTTGGTTCTTACAACTCTAGAACTTGCCACGACGATACATTCCCGGTCCTTACCAACTTAAACCCGAGTAAGTAAATGATGGAGGCATTAGGACTAACCCTTTTTATTTCTACACCATTATTTTTCTTTTTTTTACCACCTACCCAAAATCCCCCTAGTTAGCCCCTTTGAGCCTAAACCTTTTCATTTCATAACCCAAACCAAACACCCTTTCACCCACCAAAACCTTTTTCATTTTTAACCCTTTGTTTTAGTAACTAGCTCGGTTTTTCGTATAACTTTTCAAAAAAAAAAAAAAATGTGTTGATGATGAAGCAAAAACAAATAAACAAGCAAGTTCATCAAAAAAAATAACTTTGTTTGGAATAATGGCTTCATCAAAATAAAAAGTTGAAAAATAGAAAGTCTTACGAAAACCGATGCTTTTTACGCTTTTTCGCCCTTTTCTACTAACCACTAACCCAACCACCTAACCTTTAACCCAAGCCTAACCCTTCACCCAAAAAGTCCTCTTGATATTTACAAAGGTATACAGTTAAAAAGGAGGAGGATTGATTGCTTGGCAAGCCTATGGTAGGAGTAAGTTCCATGCCGCTCTCGAGTGATTCACTAAAATACATCTTCGGCTGAGTGTTGAGTGATCCCCCGTGAGGTATGTAAACTTGTATATAAAGAAAATTTTAAAGAGGCATGTTATGCCCTAATAAGTAATTTGTCTTATGAAAAGTTTTAAATAAATCATGACGAATAGGATTGTAAATAAATAAAAATGAAACTTAATAAAAGAATCTTGGAAATCTCGACACTCTATGACAAGCCCAAAAACGTTCTCTTCTACCCATTCCATTTGGGTGTGTAAAGCCACATTATAAAGAGTTTTGCTTGAGGACAAGCAAAGATTCAAGTGTGAGGGTATTTGATGTGTGCAAAATGCAACATATAAATTACATCAATTGTGGCATAAAACTAACCCTTTTTTAGTACTAATGTTGGAAAAAGTATGCTTTTGTCTTCCTTTTGTATTTTCAGGATTAAATGAGCTCAAATTAACAAAAGAAGTAAAAAGACAGCAAAATCTAAGATAAATACAAGAAAAGGAACAAACGTGACATGCCCGACCCCACGACAGCATCTTCCCAAGCAAAACAAGAAGACAGAAGACTGAACACGCCCCGTGCTCAGCCAGCACGGGGGCGTGCCCAAGTGTCAGCAGAAAAGACAAAGTGGTAGAAGCTTCTATTGCCCACCACGGGGCCGTGCTCAGCGGACACGGGGCCGTGGTCAACTATAAGATTCGCAGAAACCAGGAAAATCTTTATAGTACAAATATTCTTCTGCACACGGGGTCGTGCTCAGCGGACACGGGGGCGTGGTCAACTAATAAGACAAGCTGCATTAAATGAAGAAAGAGAAGGATGTGGACACGGGGCCGTGCCCGAGCTTCTGTTCAGCCTATAAATAGGAGTGCTTGGCTCAAGCTCAAACCATCCCTTGGCACACCACCTCTCTCACACTTCACACTTCACCCACCACCACCATAACACCATCATCCACCACCATCATCCATTGTCCATCATAGAGTGTGTGAGCCGTCTCGGGATCCAAGATTGATCGTAAGAGTTCTTGACAATCAAGGCCATGTTTGCCTAAGTCTCTTACATCACTTGGTGAAGACAAGTGTCTAGTGTAATACTTTTTATTTTTAATCTTTTCGCACTTTTTAATTGGTTATGTATTAATGACTTTAATAACTAGTTTCTTATGTTGAAGGTGATTCTTCCTTATCGTTTGTCCGTGGTGTCTTGGCATTATTTTACTGTCTATATAAAATAAAATATTTTCACCATTCATATCTCCACGGTCTATATGGAGGTATGTTGGCTACCTGGTCGGGGGTTAAGGGAACGGTTTGGTAAGAGTCTTGCCGTTATTCAGCGTTTAGAGATCCTGCAAGGGATCTGGGTCAAATTTAGTAGGACCTCTTTCAATACTTAACGGTATTGTATGGCGGGGGTCGAAACTCTTTGATCCCCTCATAAGTTAACTACTATTAATACTATAACCCGGCTATTTAGGACTGTATCCCTGCTGACTCAGACTACTTAGTCGAGGGTAACGCCAGCTTCAAAAGAGGGGCCTACCATAATTTGCATTAATAACTTAATTAATTATCTTTCAATAATCCGACCCTTTAGGATTGTATCCTTGGTGACTCAAACTACTGGGTTGAGGGTAACGTCACCTCCAAAAGAGGGGTCTACTACAATAACTAAGATAATCTCTTAAATAAGTGCAAAAGTGCGGAAATAATCAAAGGTTACACTATACATGCGTCGGAACCAAGTGATTCATCTTGTCTATCTGTTTTTCTTTTATTTTTATTTTCAGCATTTTAGTTAGTTTTTATTTTCTTAGTTTAAAAACTCTTTTTCTAAACTTTTGATTTGATTAGACGTTGAGGATAAACCGGTACTAAAAGCTCTTGTGTCCTTGGACGACCTCGGTATCTTACCAACGCTATACTACGCTCACGATGGGTGCACTTGCCCATATGTGTGTTTAGTGTTAGTAAATATCGTGTTTTATAAATTTAAAACTTGGCTAAAAAAAGTGTTAAAGGGCTTAAAATATACACCTAATATATATAACACTTTACACGCATCAGTAACGATCCCCGAAATTGTTCTAATTTTGATTTCCTACAAACTCTACCTGCTCTGGTGACTCCGCAGGGGCAATAGGACACGCGGTCGTGTCATGCCTCCCAGTGCATATCTCGCACACATGTTCCTTCCTTGACTCTATATCACCCACCTTTTTCGTCAGGGCGTCAATCTGCGCTTGCATCCTAGTGGTATCATCAACCTTATGCACGCCTCTCTGTGTAGCGGATGAATCTCTGGAATCAGGAAACTCGTAACTACTCATCGCTATGTCCTCGAACATCTCAGTGCACTCCTCTGGTGTTTTGGCGGTCATCAGATTGCCACCAGCAGTGGTGTTCAGCATATTCCTCATAGAGGGCGTCACTCCATAGTAGAACTTCTCAACTAACGCCCAATCCTCGAATCCGTGATGAGGACACTTGAGTAACAACTCCTTGAATCGCTCCCATGTCTCATAGAAAGACTCTCCCTCCTTTTGGCGAAACTCCTGGATCATGCTTCTCAGACTAGCGGTTTTGGAAGGAGGAAAGTATTTGCTTAAGAATTTTTCTTTCATCCCGGCCCAGGTGGTGATGGATCCCGCAGGAAGGGATTCCAACCAAGCATGAGCACGGCCAACAAGCGAGAATGGAAATAGACGTAGCTTGCAGGCGTCCGCGCTGACGCCATGCTCCTGAAACGTATCGCAGATAGCTGAAAAGCGAGAAAGATGGACATTCGGGTCCTCAGAAGGTAACCCATGAAACTGGATGGTGTTCGTAACCATCGTGATGATCTGAGGTGGAATCTGCCAGCGATTAACTCCGATAGTGGGTCGGGTAATGCTGTATCGAGCATTGGCCGCGTTTGGCCGGGCGTAGTCTGCGACGACTCTCCTAGCTGGGGGGTCAGCGTTGTCACCCATAGTGAAAGAAGAAGATGGAATGTGTACCTGACTAGGTCGGAAGGTGCGAAGGCGCTCGTGGAAATCTCGCTCGGGCTCAGACGAAGCAACAAACGAAGGTGGCCCTTGTGAACGAGTATGGTGCATACAACGAAAAGATTACTTAACTAAATACTAAAGCAAATCTAACCCTAAAGGTACAAATTGCAAGCAAAAGGCACCTAAGGCAATGGAAATCTACGAAAGCAAGTAAACAACTAATTTATTTTTTTTATTTTTTTTTTGGTTTTTATTTTTTTTTATTTTTATTTTACCAAGGAAAAACAAAACTAATCTAAGAAAGCAGCAAAATGCCTAAATCCCCGACTCGGGTCGTCCTCGAAAGCGCTGTGTGTCCCCGGCAACGGCGCAAAAAACTTGATGTGTAAAATGTTTAATATATTTTTAAAACACCAAATTAAATGGTCAAACTAGCTTAATTACACACAATCGGCAAGTGCACCGGTCGTTATGTAGTCAAGTCGGTAAGACCGAGTAACAATCCGTGGACACAATGGCGCGACTCTCGATACTAAACTTTTGTCGAGTCCTAGTCTAATAATTTTGGAATGGATTTTTAGATTTTAATCAACTAAGAAAATTAACTAAGAAAGCAGATAAGCAAGCATAACACAATTAGCAGATATTTGGGTACAGTCAGATGATGGAAAAGTAGCTACCTAGGCAAGATGCATGTCAATTCACTCACGGTTCTCGGAATGGAATAGCTAAGTTTTGGCTACCGGGATCTTAAGGTTCACTAAACAAGACCTAAACTGGCTAGCAGATCATTCTCCAAACAGGTCGCAATCTAGGGTCAAGAAAAGTGTATAAACTCACCGGTTAATGTCAGATCACATCTCGGTCTCTCTAACTAGGTTATGGTACCCAAAGTCTAGATTACCTCTTGGTCTCACTAGAAACGGTACATCCGGGAAGTGTAAGGGATGTACGGGGTGGTGGCTCTAATTAGGTTCTAACACGGTTTGCTAAAAATCACAAGAAAACCTAGGGTAATTCACTCTCGTGCAATTAACACCTAACTCGTCTAATGATTAAGACAACCCGACATCTAATCTCCTCTCGGTCTCAAAGATGGTAGAATATTTAATTACCAAATAGTTTATTAATTTGTTCCTAGGGCTTACTACGTCTAGCAACCACGAGATTTAGTCGAAAACACAAAGTTAACGAAATCACCTAACCCTAGTCTTAATTAATACGCAATTAATTTTAACCAAGAAAAAGGTGGAACAAAAATAAACCATCAATTATTAAATACGCATATACATTAGAACATAGTTTAGAACACTTTTACCATAACATAGAGCCAAAACATAAATTAACCGAACCGGGAAACCGTAAATAAAACTAACAATTATCCATAGCCTAGGTAGCACAAAGAAAATTAGCCAAGCATGTCTAAACAAAAATCAAACATAAGTTCAACCTGAATAAATTCAGGAAACATGTTCAAAAGTATCAAGTTTAAACAAAAACTAAAACCAATAAACAAGTCTAACCGTACAAAGATATGAAGTTTAGGCTAATACTCTTCTATCCAAGTATTCTTCACCCTTGTATGCCTTCTGTTCGTCTGCTTTTCTTTTGTCTTCTGTTGCTTGCGAAAATAATAATAGGCCTCCCCTTTTCACGTCCATATCTTTGTATATATAATGCCTTCATTCCATTAGGGTTTTGCGTTTTTAATATAATATTGAAGGCCCAATATAATATGATTTCCGAAAACAAATTCAATGGACATGGGCTGGCCATCTCTTCTGCGGCCCCCACTTTTCTCTTTGACTTCTTGCGCCAAACAGCCTTTGCCGTCAATTGCCTTGCGAAAAGAAATAATATCCCATGATTTTTTTTTTCAACTCCTTCCCCTGCGTCGTAATGCCATCCAAAAATAAAATAAATAACATATCTTTTCTTCTTTATTTTCGTTCAACTTGTATGACCATTTAGAATTCATATGAATTCTTATTTTGGCATGAATTGGAATTAATTCCAAGTTTCACATACTATCATCTTTATCCCTTTGAATTCTATGATCTATTTTTTAAAGAACTTTTCTTTAATTGCAATTTAGCCCTTCGTCTTTCAGCTTCATTTAATATTTTCTGATTCTTCATACATTGATCGTTTAAGCTCGTTTTTTCATTCCTTTTCACACCTAGACCTGTAATAATAATAAATAATAAAATATATGTCTAGATATTATAAGAATGACTCTAAACTATTAAAATAATATACAAAAATACACAAGGAAAATAAGATGCGTTTGCAACACATCAGTTGTCATGTTAGGATTCCCGAAAGGGATACTAATTGTCTTGAAAAATGGAAAATTGACCAAGTGTTTTAAGTAGCAAAACCGACTTAGTTAACATGCTCCGGTTGTTCATAAAGCAATGTTATTATTTTATTTTCATATTTGGAGTCTATTATGTTTTACAAGTTTATGTTTAATCTTATTTTAGTTTTTAACCAATCATCCACTTATCTTTTTACCGGTAATTTAATGACAAAGGTTTAGTATTTTAGCATCCGCCCACATCCTTAGATCGATACTTGGTTCTTACCGATACTTTACTACAAATATGACGGGGTACACTTGCCCTTTCGTGTGTGTTTTAATGTTGAAGTATAAATCATTTTTATAAATTTAAAACCGAATCGTGTGTAAAATTCATTGTAAAAACATGTATATACACGCACACGTCACGCACTTACACAAGTCGTTGTTTGATATCGTTGAAAGATCATATTGGGGTTTTACAATTGTTATCAGAGCCAAGAAACCAATTCTTCTTTCGGTTTTGATATCATTCGGATTCAAGAAAGGCCTTATTGTTACTGATCTTGTTTTGGCTAGTGTTTGTTTTACAGTGTTTCAGTTTTGGTAGTATTTTCTGTTTACGGATCATACAAACCTTCAAACTGTTCTTCGTAAATATTACATCAAAGTGCTGATTTTGGTTCTGTGCTTCCAGAAAAGTGTTTGCTGATTTCTCGGAAGTTGTTGGTGATAAAAATTCAAAGATTTCGATAATCTTTGAATTTTGGAAAGTGCTGAAATTCATGGATTACGAGTCAACAGTTTTATCTCACACCTGTTTTGCAGGTCTCAAGTTGTCACCTTCAAGATTTCGACTCGCAACAAACCTGGTCTCGAGTTGTCACCTTCAAGATTTCTACTCGCAACAAGTCTGGTCTCGAGTTGTCTTCATCAAGATCTCTACTCGCAACAAAGATCTCGACTCTCAACAACCTTGTCTTGAGTTGTAACTTTTTGACTCGAAACAAGGTCTCGACTCGGAACCATTTTAGTCTCGAGTTGGATTGTTGTCTTGCAACAAAGATCTCGACTCATTGTCTCGACTCGAAACGACTCCTGTAACGTGATTTTGAACTTTGGACTTTGAACCTTGGGACTCTTGAACTTTTGGACCTCATATTAATTAATTAAAAATGACTTCATCAAATCAGACTATTGACTTGGCAGCCATGAACAAACATCAAGAACTAGACTCTATTATTGGGACCACCACACGTATTCCTAGACTGTTAAGTGGTGATGATTTTCCTGAGTGGAAGTGGCGCTTTGAGCTACACGTGAATGTTAAAGATGCTAAAATCTGGAGAAGTATTCTAAGAGGCCCTAGGGAGATCACGATGGAACAAGATGGTGCCCCTGGTGTGAAAGTTAAGAAGCCTGTTGCACAATATACTGAAGAAGACTTTGTTATTGTGGAAGAAGATGACAAGGCACTTTCTTATCTAACCATGGCTTTAGGTCCAGATATTGCTATTGGATTTCGTACTTGCAAATCCGCTAAAGACATGTGAGCAGCTTTGATAGATGTCTATGAAGGAAATGAAGACATGAGAGAGAGTCGTAGAAACTTGCTTAGTTAAAACTTCAACAACTTCAATCATATCTATGGTGAGACTGTTGATAATCAAATTCAGAGATTTGTCAAGCTAGTAACTCAAATGAACATCGAGGAGCTACCCATGTCAAATGCTTCAACAAACAGACAACTTTTGAATGCTTTACCTAAAAACTGGGATCATCATGTAGCCATGATCAAGAAAACCAAAGATCTTGCCAGATGTAGTTTGTCTGAGATGATTTCCCACATCAAAGCATGCGAGCTAGATGACAAACAGCGAGAAACAAACTACAAGAATAGTATGTTGGCCGCTGGATTTTCTGCAACACCCTCTGCATCAAACAACAACGCTGCGCTCATATCTCAAGCTGGCTTTCAAATGTTCAGCAGCTTGGCATCTACTAAAGCTGCTCCTAGTTCCGCCAACGCTTACTACTCTGGAACTCCAGCACCTATTGCAAATGCTACTCCGTCTACCGCTACTGCTACTGCTGCCTCAACTTCCACTGCGAAGAACGAGATGATTGCTTTCTTCACACAACAGGCCAAGGAGAATCTGAATATTGATGCGTCTGTTATAAATTGTTTAAATGCTTTTGCTGCAGGTAAACTAGATCCTCCAAAGTTTTCTATGGATGATTTAGATCAAATACATCCAGAGGACATGGAAGAAATGGATATTACATGGCAGATAGCTATGGCGGCATTCAGAGCTAAAACTTTCGTTAGAAAAACTGGAAGAAATAAATGGCAAGGTCTTACATTTTCAGGACCTACTAAGATGATGTTCGAGTTGGGTTGCTACAACTGTCATGAACCTAACCGGGACACCTAACATGAAATTGCACCAAGCCTCAGGTCAACAGGAATCAGACTCCAGCTCAACCCGCTCCACCTAATACTGAGAGAGCTCTTGTTACTACAACTACCACCACAGCTGCTGCTGCTGCTGCTAGTGGAAGTACTCAAGCCTTAGTGGTTCAGCCTGAAGCTACATTTGATTGGAACTCAGAGATTCAACGACTGAACATCTCAGCTCCAAAAAATCAGACGTCTCCAGACAACATTGCATTCATGACTTCTGCATCTGAAGATCAATCGTCAGCTTCAGCACTGGAGGATCAGCCATCTGCTAACAACCTTTCTTTCATAACTCAGAGTCTGTTGGCTCCAGTTCATGGACTCACTAAAGAAGAGGTAATTTCTGTCTTCTGCACTCCTGAATGCAGAGAAAGGGTTGAGGCATATCGTTTACACAACGCTGAGCTAATACAAGATTACCGAGATATAAAAAATAAAAATTTTACTTTGGCTAAGAATGAAAAACTTTTTAAAGAAAAAATCGAAGCTCAGCGAAAAGACATCATCCGACTAAAGGATGAGCTAAGTGTAAAAACAGCCCACCACTTGGAGGTCAAAGAAAATCTATGTGTTTTGACCAAAGAACTGGAAGACATCAAAGAAAAATACCAGATTAATGAAATTAATATAAAAAATTATGAGTCTTCCAGTAAATTGGTCAAAGATCTATGTGATCTCCAATTAGCATATACGAAAAGAAAAGGGCATGGTTTGGGTTATAATCAAGCTCCTCCTCCATATAATGACAACTACACTTACTTGCCAATGATAGAGGAGGAATTAATGAATGAGGATAAGATGACTTATGGTCCAAAAACTGATAAGTCATCTATCACCAGCATACCGGTTGATAAACGATCGACTCCTCCAATCAAGTTTGTGTGTAAAGGTTTATATGATCTTCATGTGCAGATGGAGTATCTGAAGTAAAGTGTGAAGATGTTCTTGGGAATGAACCTGATATCTGTGTCTGGTTGTGTGTTTGGACAATCGTTTTTGAACTCGTTTCATAGTTATGTGTCGTCTTCTTTTGGGCCTGATGTTTTGGGCAAAACTGTGAATGCTTGTGATGAATCTTTGAATAATGTGTGTGATGATGAATGTTTTCCCGTAACTGATAATTGTGATTTTGATGTTACTAATCCTACAGCTACTGACAGTGTGACAGGTGAGGTCCCTCAGGATGCATTCAGTGAAACCGCTGAAACTTCTTCTCAAGAAAATCAACAGTGTTCTGATTCTTCTTCAGAATCGGTCTCAGTGGATGTCCCTAATGTTGAATCAAGTGGGACCCCATTGGAAACTGAAGTTGAAAATGAACCAAAATTAAATTCACATGATGCATGTGTTGCTGAAACATATGTTGATAAAGTTTCTACATCTTCTGAAATTAAAACTGAATCTGTTTTTATAAATGAAGAGGTGGTTACAATAAATGAAAAATCACAAGAAAATGTTTCTGAAATGAAAATTAAAATGGAAACTGAATCGTATTTTCAAAATATTCTTGATAAAATTAAGAAAGACGAAAAATCTACTTCATCTGAATCTCATGCTTGTGCTAGTTCTGATCAGCACGTATCTAAATGCTCAGAAAAGACACAAGTTAAACAAGCAAGGAAAATCAACCAAGCTCAATCTTCTAAACCCAATAGATCCACATCTGCTATGAAGCATCAAAATTTCCACACATTGAAACGACAAACATGTTTCAATTGTGGAATTGCTGGACACATCGCCAGAAACTGTGTTCACTTCCCAAGTGTGCAATCAAAGAATAGAATTGCACAAAATCAGAAGGTCAAGCCAAACCGATCACGTTGTTCAGAGTCAGTGACGACTGAAAGGTCTAAGACAATGAAGAACAACTAAAGCTAAACCTTCTGATCACGATTGGAATGCAGCCAAACGTAGAAATCAAAATCAACAAAATGATTTTCTAAGAAATCAACATAAAGCTTTTGGTAACTACAATTCTCAATGGTCAAACAAACATTGGAAACCCAAAGCTAATGCTGCACAATCCAATACATCTCATCAACAATCTGCCATTAAAAATCTTTTGAAATTTTTGAACAAAGATAATTTAGTGTGGCAGAAGGTAACATACATTGATGCACAGGGAAAACCCAGATCCACTATGGGCTGGGTTCCTAAATCTAACTGATCCCGCTAATCGTGCAGGAACAGCTATGGAGGACTACCGTGCGACTTTGGTACATGGATAGTGGCTGTTCCAGGAACATGACAGGAGACTTGTCCCAACTGGTCAATGTAAAAGAATTTGACGGTGGATATGTCTCTTTTGCGAGAGGAGAATCAGGAAGAATCGCGCTGAAAGGAACAGTGAGAAACAACGTTTTAAGCTTCGAAAATGTAAACTATGTCCCAGAACTGAAACACAATCTGTTGAGCATTTCACAGATTTGTGATCGAGGAAATTCAGTTCACTTTACAAAGAAGGGATGTTATGTGTTGAAACCAGGGATTGTGATACCTGAAGATTGGTTTTTGATGACAGCCGTGAGACGAGGAAATGCTTATGTCATCGATATGAACAAGAAACCATGTGAAGAAGTTACTTGCTTGTTCTCAAAGATTTCAGAACATGATGGCCTACTGTGGCACCGTCGCCTTGGGCACGTGAACATGAAGAACTTGAATCGACTTGCCAAAGGTCAACTGGTCCGTGATTTGCCAATCAAAGATTTTATGTTGGTGGAAAAATGTGTTGCCTGTGGAAAGGGAAAAGCACATCGGAAGTCTCATAAACCCAAGTCTACACCCTCAACCAAAGCTGTGCTCGAATTACTTCACATGGATCTTTTTGGTCCAGTGAATGTGTTAAGCATTGGCAAGAAGGCTTATTGTCTCGTGATAGTTGACGATTACTCACGTTATACCTGGGTGTACTTTCTAAGTCACAAGAATAAGACTGCGGGTTTAGTCAAATAGTTCATTACTCTGGCTGAAAATCAAGCTAGTACAAGAGTGAAGGCTATTCGATCAGATAATGGGACATAATTCAAGAATATCACCTTGAACACATTCTGTGCTGAAAAGGGAATAGATCGACAGTACAGTGCACCACAGACTCCACAACAGAATGGAGTGGCTGAGAGACGAAATCGTATTCTAATAGAGGCTGCACGTACTATGCTGGCTGACTCGAAGCTTCCTAGTTTCTTTTGGGCTGAAGCAGTTAGCACGGCTTGTTACGTCCAGAATCATGCTTTAGTAAATAAACGCCATATGAAAACCCCTTATGAGATTCTGGAAGGACGTAAACCCACGGTTTCACACTTTCGTATCTTTGGTTGTCCATGTGTGTTATTACTTATGGACGCTAATGGAAAGTTTAAAGTCAAGGGGGACGAGTGTTTTGTTTGTTGGATATGCTAAAGGTTCGACCTATTAAGTATACAACAAAGTAACTAAAAAGGTCGTCGAGTCGTGCAACATTGAATGGATTGAGGAAAACACTACGGATGCTAGAGTTGGACCAGACTGGTTATATGATTATGCTAAATTGTTTACATCGTTTAACATTTTGTCGAGTGTTCCTATAGATGCAGGTGTGTCCACTCCAAAACAACCGCTGCCATTTGGTGATACCGAAGAAGAAGAACAGGCTGAAGGGAGCTCAAGAAATCACACTATTGACCCACCGGGAATGGTCTTTACACAACACCCTACACTTCAACAATCGTCCCATTAATCCCCTGAAGGTGCATCATCAGGCGGTGTTACATCTAGTGGTTCAGGATCTGCACTACTTCCTGACTCCATCCCTGAAGACTGTATAATTACTACTCCCATAGTTCACAGTTCGGTAGCACCTAATGAGGGGGAGTCGAGCAACACCATTGACGATAGCTTAAATGCTTCAACTGAAGGCGAGACCGTACCTGAAATGGCAGTTCCTACAAGTGTCCAACGAAATCATCCGATAAAGAACGTGATTGGTCCTGTAGATGCAGGAATTTTAACCAGGAGCCAATCAGGGACCATCAGTATGTGCTTATACTCTTGCTACATCTCTCAAATAGAACCTAAAACTGTTGATGTAGCTTTGCAGGAACCAGGCTAGGTGGATGCTATGCATGAAGAGCTGAACCAGTTTGAGAAGCTAGAAGTATGGAAACTTGTTGAGTTGCAGAAAGGAAAGCGCAAACTTGGAACTCGATGGGTCTTCAGAAATAAACAAGACTCTGCAGGAGTTATTGTTCGAAATAAGGCATGACTGGTGGTCCAGGGTTTTAGACAAATAGAGGGTCTGATTATGATGAAGTATATGCTCCTGTTGCCCGACTTGAAGCCATCCAGATCTTCTTAGCATACGCGTCATATATGGGGTTCACTGTATATCAGATGGATGTCAAGACAACGTTTTTATATGGAGATGTGAAGGAAGAAATCTTTGTTGAGCAAACACCGGGTTTTGTTCATCCAGATCATCTAGAATATGCCTATAAGCTTGACAAGGCATTGTATGGATTGCACCAAGCACCACAGGCTTGGCATGCTACTCTGACTGAGCATCTTTTGGCTCATGGGTACACGCGTAGCACGATAGACCAGACTCTGTTTATCAAGAAAGTGGGAAAGGATCTGATCTTGATTCAAATTTATGTCGATGATATTATCTTCAGATCTACATGTGAGGAGCTTTGCAAGGAGTTTGAGAGAGTTATGAAAAAGAAGTTCGAGATGAGTGCTCTCGGAGAAATGACATTGTTTTTGGGATTACAAGTCAAACAGGATTCTCGAGGCATTCTTATTCATCAAGGGAAGTATGTGGACGATATGCTGGCAAAATTTAAGTTCACAGACACAAAATCAGCTGAAACCCCAATGGCAGAAAGACCGTTACTGACTGAAGATGCAGAAGGATCCCCTGTTGATCAACACCTTTATAGGTCTATGGTCGGGTCATTGATGTATCTGACAGCGAGCCGTCCAGACATCATGTTTGCTGTCTGCAACTGCGCGCGATATCAGGCTAATCCTAAAACTTCTCATCTTACTGCTGTTAAACGAATCTTTCGGTACCTTAAAGGCCAACCTCGGTTTGGTCTGTGGTATCCGAGGGATTCCAATTTTGACCTGTTTGCGTTTTCTGATAGCAACTTTGGAGGTACTGATAGTGATAGGAAATCTACATCAGCTGGATGTCAATTTTTGGGTGACAGGCTCATTTGTTGGCAATGCAAGAAACAACAAACGGTGGCGATCTCCACAGCTGAAGCAGAGTACGTTGCCGCCTCTGCATCTTGCTCTCAAGTGGTGTGGATGCAACATCAATTGCAGGACTACGGTTAGACTTATCTTAACACTACCATTTACTGCGATAGTGATGCTGCAATACAAATTGTTAAAAATCATGTCTTTCACTCCAAAACCAAGCACATTGACATCAAAGTCCACTTTATAAGAGACTGTTTTGACAGAGGTCTTATTAAACTGGAGCAAATCGACACAGATGCAAATGCTGCCGATTTGTTCACAAAACCTGTCAGCAGCTCAAAATTCAAGGTGCTTGTGGATTTTCTCAAAATGATCCGATATACCGACTGAGCATGGTTTTTGTTTTCATAGGTAAATTTGTTCATAAAGTTTTCTTTTCGTAAATAGTTTTTATTGATGCACAAATTTAGGGGGAGAAAATTTTGAAAAATACAAAAACATTAAAAAAATTAAAAAAATACAAAAAGATACATTGCATGACTGGGAAATGAAATGAATTTTCACTTTATGGTAAAGGGCTGACTCATGTAAGACCAGTATCGAAATAGTTTGACTCTAGTATGATGTGTTGGTAGGCTCCATCCTTAAGGCTGGAAACATTGGTTGTTTCTGTTCAGAACCTAAAATAGTATATGACCCCAGGAAAGAAAATCACTTGGAATAAGCTCATTTCTATTTGAATGCCTGTGTGATGTCCCGATACACACAATTTTGGTCTGGTTCTGAAATTTTCTCGGAAAAAGTCGTGCATCTCCTCTGTTTTGCGTGAGCAAAGACCTGGAGGTGCTAGGCAGTGCTTAGCTTCTGTTTTGCGTGAGCAAAGACCTAGCTAAGCGTCTGTCGCCTTATAGATCAATTAACACTTGAAAGAGGCCCTCAAGTGCCCAAAAGAAACCCAAGAAACCTATATCAAACTGAGAAAAACTCATTTGATCTGTATATTATATCATCTCTGCTTATGATCTATTCTGTTCTCTTCTTAACCTAGTCCCAGTTAAGATTTCAGAAGTCTGGAGCAGACTTGTGGAAATATGTGGTAGGGAATCTGCTTGCATGATAGAGTGTGCTATCTAAAATTCCAGGATTTGATTAGTATTTGTTTGGGTGTTCATAGTTAAGACATCAAAACATGATAAAATTAGTTACAGACAGTTATATGGAAAAGGTCTAGGTAGATGAGTTTAAATGGACAAATATATTGGCAATTGTCGAGATCATTCGGTAGTAGATCCGTGTTGATAAGTGAAGTCAAGCCCGAAACCTCGTGATTTGATCCCTGAGCTATTACGATATTTCCTATTTTATTTTTTAAATAATTATTCGTATTATTTATTTTTGTGTTTTTAGGTTTTGATCTCGTAAAACGTGCTCAGGAGGTTCAAAGGGTCATCTAATAAATGTTGGTTTTTAAAAAGGGAGATTTATAAATAATAATAATTATTAAATTATGTTTAATAAAAACCTGAAAAAGTCTCCTGATGGTCTCGACTCGAGATCATGGTCTTGGCCCAATCAGTGGCCCGGTCTCGACTCGAGATCATGGTCTCGGCCCAATCAAAGGCCCGGCCCATGATATTTGAGGTATTTAAGGAGGTTTCGAGTCCAGACCTCGGTATTCACTCGAAACCTCCCACTGTTGCTCTCAATTCTCTCTCAACTCTTTCCGGCGAAGATCACTGTTTCCGACGAGTTTTTCCGATCTCGACTCATTATTATCAATCATTTGAAGGTATCATGATGATTATTTGAAGATTTGTGCAGGTGTTTTGAAGATTAGTTGAAGATTGATTGAAGATTTGAATATCATTAAGAACCCAAATTCTGGGTTGATTATAGTTGTTTTGGTAAAAAATCAAGCAATGATAATACAACCAAACTTTCTGTTGTGAGGTATGATGCTTGAATTGATGAACAACACTAAGGATCACTCTGAAATGTAATGAACAAGTGACACAAAGATTTATACGAGGAAAAAGCCCTTGATCAATGAATGATCTCCGGCATAAAAAACCTCGGGTGATGGAAACTACCGATCACTGTTAGGGGAGGATTTCTTTATGATCAGTGATCCTCATTTACTATTGGGTTTAGTGATCCTCAATTCTGTCTGAATTAGTGATCCTCAGAAGTGTTGCAGGATCAGGATCATGGATCATCTTAAGGATCCTTATACTAACGATTGTCTACTTTGAATATGATGTTGTTTTGCAGGAGTACAAGCTTGGACTTGGTCTTGGCGATATTCCTGGAGCATATTCCATATTTATTCCGCACGTGCATGGCTGAAATGGACGTTGTGGAGGTCGTGGAGGACTTGCACCAAATGCGGAATGTTTGTTAGCTTAGATTTTTTCCATTTTTAAAAGGGGTAGCGAGCTAGATAGAAAACACTTGGCTATTTTTGGCTAAACACACACTCTTACAACTGCTCTCACCAGCTCTCGATAATTCACTTGGCGATTACACACTTTTTTGCACATTACACTATAGTGATCCTTGTAATTAGCTCGCTATCATCCGAAGTTGTAATACATTTCTTGTTTAATCTGAGTTGGTGATCGGTAGTTTCCATCACCCGAGGTTTTTTATGCCGGAGATCATTCATTGATCAAGGGCTTTTTCCTCGTATAAATCTTTGTGTCACTTGTTCATTTCATTTCTGAGTGATCCTTAGTGTTGTTCATTAATTCAAGCATCATACCTCACAACAGAAAGTTTGGTTGCATTATCATTGCTTGATTTTTGACCAAAACAGTTTGGCGCCCACCGTGGGGCAATTGGTGCTTCATTCCTAAGAAAATTCATACTTTTGTGGTCATTTCGGTTCATTACAACCAAGCAGATGACTTCCTCAACAAAGAATACATCAAGTTCTATGCCGGCAATCAATTCTTCACAGAAGAATGCTGAGAATGCTGCGAAGAGACAAACCCCCATTTTCACAAAACCACCAACTTCTTCTGTTTCCACTAATCCTACTACTAATGATCTTTTTAATCTGATTTTGCAGATGAGGGATCGCATGCAAGAATAGGATAAAACCAATGAACGAATCCTCCAAGAGATTGGTGATATCAAGAAACAGAAGAAATCAGTGGAGGATCACTCTCCTCTGATGCCAAGGTCGCTGAACTTCGACACTCCAGTCATATCTTCCCAGCACTCAGCAGCTCCGGACGTGCAATACTTGGGTGAATTACCAGGAAGGCGTTATGGAACAACAACTATGAGTCAGGCATTTGGCTCTCACTTCCAGCCTCAAGGATCCTCTTCTCAACCATCGGGATCCTCTTTTCAGCATCAAGGATACTTCACGTCAGGAGGATATTTGGGAATGCGTGCAGTTCAACGATCCTCCCAGGTCCAAGGATCCTCCCAGGTCCAAGGATCCTCCCATGTCCAAGGATCCTCCCAGGTCCAAGGATCCTTCCATGTCCCAGGATCCTCTCTGGTCCCAGGATCCTCTCTGGGTCCAGGATCCTTTCAGGTTCAAGGATCATCTCAACTTCAAGGATCCAACGTCTTTCAGGATCAAGGATTCTTGAGAAGTATGCAGCCTCCAAGCTCGGACGTTCATCAAGGAGACTTCATACCAATGCAGACCATTGCTTCATCTGGTCCTTCGATCATACCAGAATCCCGTCAATATGAATACACATCTGGAATTCCAAACACGAATCCTGTGGGAGGTAACACTTTTAATAATTCATATAACACTAACCATGGCTCAATGCAGGATACATGTATCAATCAGGCTATGGCTAGGGAGCTACAGAAGCTTAAGGATATGATATCCAGTGTACCAGGAGTGGTTAAACCCATTCCTGAGATTGCAGATGGTAGCCATAGGATATCTCGTTTTGCACCACCCTTATGTGATGCTGAGATACCCAAAAGATTCCAGATACCATCAATGAAACTGTATGATGGTTCAACGGATCCAGAGGAGTATGTAGCTCAATACAGGGAGAGGATGGAGATCAATCCTGTAACAGTCCCAAAATTTTCATTTAAAATATATATAAAAACTTATGTTATTAAAAGGATGCATCATGGGTAAATTGGCCAATGGAAACATGAGATATTTTGGGCAAACGTAGGAACCGTTTAAAAACTAATTTTGAACATACTCTGTTTTTAATGAAACTTGGTTCAAAATGTAGATAAAAATATGCTTGTTCTAATGGCATATTTATTATTTTATAAAACGTCATATTTTAGAAGTTATAAGCACCAAATAAGTGAAGCAGTTAAATTAATTATAATATAATAATAATAGATATAATAAAATAAATGAAAACATTTGAATTTTAAAGTGCACGTGTGATGTGCATGAAAGTTAAAAAAAAAATATAAAAATAATAATAATAATAATAATAAATCAATAAAGTAAATAATCATCACTCTACCTAATTCTGCATACATACAAAACACTCAAATTGTAACAAGACATATGCAAACATTAATTTTAAATAGATATTATGTCATTTTAAGAATTTATGTCATAATGGTGTAGGTGGATGTGTACGGCCAAACTTAGCGTACACTCCAAACTCAAAAATGACAGTATAAATAAGAGTGCAACTTAACCATTTGGTTTGTTCAGTTCCTTCCTCCATCTCGTTCTCTCCTTGTTATTTTATATATGTATTCACCCCTAAATCCTACAAAGCCCTGCCCCATTTTAAGTATTTTAACCCTTGACCACTGATACCCTGTCCGACTGACGTAGGACCCCATAACGTATGTCAAGGCTCTGCCTAAATTCGTTGGGGTTCTGTCTAGTGACGTAGGGATAAAGTGAAATTGGGTCACTATACTTAATGTGAGTGCACTATATATTTTATTAAATAATCCAGGAGTTATACCAAGATATATCAACCCTCCAAAATATTTTTGACACCCCTAATATATTTAGAAATACCCCTATATGTTTTAAATACACCCCGTATGTAAAAACCGAGCCCGAAATACAATATAGTATTAAAAATAAATAAAAAGCAAGAAATAGTAAGTTGAGGCGGGCCGCGTAGACCCACCCCAACCCTTACGCGGGCGGTATCAAGTCTAGAGACAGATTCCTTTGATTCTTTAAGTTCAAGCGGGCCGCGTAAGCTACCCTTAACACTTACGCGGGCCGCGAGGGACTAAAAAGGTGGCGCAGCCCGGTGCGGCCACGTGTCCCAACACCCGTCAAGCCTACACAGTGACTCAGCCAAGCTACACGTTGACCTGGAGTCAACGCGGGCCGCGTAAGCTCTGCTCTCATGTTACGCGGGCCGCGATAGAGTCCAGTATCAGATCTATATAAAGGAGGCATCGGCTGTCCATTTCAATTCGTTCACAATTCATTCTCACTCTCAAAATTCTGAATTTGAGTTATTATACTCGGGTATTATACCCCCTAAATAGCGAAGTTCTGCTCCGTTGTAAGTATTATAACCCCTGGATACGTATTAGATACGCTGCCCGATTGATCTAGGATTCCGTAATGGCTGTCGTGGTTCTGCCCGACGTAGCCGTTGGAATGCCGTCTCGGGGAGAATATTGCTAATGTTAAAATGGGTTATTATACTAACACGTGTACATTATTTATTTAACTAGATTATAACCAGGAAGCCACAAAGGAAAGACCTATAATAGCAAAGTGAGTTGATCCACTTTTTGTAAACCTTTTTGTGAACTGTTTTACAAAACCTTACATATCTTTCCATGCGAATAACCATATTGAGTATTTGTAAGAATACAATTATAGTGGGTATGTTGGGGTTTTGTATACAAAATTTGTTACCACTTGGTCAAGGAGTAACATTTCCACAAGTTGAGTATGACAGTACCACTGATGTTAATTGATATATCTTGGAAACAAATGTAATTGCGGATGTGCTCTCAATATTGTTCACTGTGACTTTTTATTTAAACTTGATTAAATTGGGATTCACTCACCAGTATTTCCTGCTGATAAAATGTTTTAAACACGTGTTTCAGGTAACTTAGTGTGAAGCCAATAAAAGCCAGCTGGAGAGCACTGAAGGCTTGGAAAAGTGGCAATAAAGTTACCTAAAATAAAATAGATGTTTTTAATAAATAAAATAGGATTTATTCCTATGGAAATATGTGTACTACAAACTTGGGTTTTACCCATGTAATGATGAATATCAAATAAGGTGGCTTTACTCTGATAAAATATTTCCTAACTACGGTCCTGATGAAATTTCCGCTGCCAAATTAGACAATACGCGATACCACCAAAACTGGCTCGCGGCCGCCCGTTCCCGGGAACTAGGGATCGGGGGTTGTGACAGAAGGTGGTATCAGAGCCTAGCCACTGGTTCAAGCCAAAGAAGTGTTCTGCTGACACTTAAATTTTAATTCTGTGTTAGGAAATAACTTATGTGATTATGTGTTTTATATTATCTGACTATTTGTTAGTCTACAGTATGGGTAAGCAAAGAATTTCGAACATCTATCGTCAACTAGATAATTCACCAAAAGATAAGGGAACCTCATTTCAACCAAATCACTCAGGATACTCAGCAGATATTGAGAAGGAATATTTATTCGTAAGGCATAGTCTAAGAAACCATTTACCACTAAGAAAAGAAATTGGATTATTAGCAAAAGCCGAGAGAAAATAAAGAAGTCACAACCAAAGGGAGCGATAATCAATCAGGAAATAAATGCACAAACTCAGGAAACATGCAATAACTTACTACGGAAAGATGAATTAGATGAACAATGGGTAAATCTCCATATGTTAGCCACTACAGCAGTAAATGCTAACTTATATTAAATAGTTGAATGGCCAAACCAGTACCAGTACCAGTACCCATGCCACCTATGAGCTAGAAACTTTAAAGGAACTTCGCCTATTAAATAACAACTTAGTATAGACAGGAGATAGAATAAACCTTACCTAAAAGCATGTTGAGCATAATACTTCTATAACTTAGATTGACTAAAATAAGTTACGGATGTATAATCACTAGTATATTTTGAATTCCAGTTGTAGTTTGTAATAAATACGTATATATATATATATATATATATATATATATATATGAGTCGCAATGTTTGCCGTTTTTAATCAATCTATTTTATGATTGTACCCAAATGTTTGTATTAGAAATTTGTCTGTGATGATTAATACCACCTACTCAATTAATATCAAACTAAGTTAGTCATTAACAAAGCAGTCATGTTTATGATTCTCTTTTGGAACCAATCATTTACTTTGGTTTAAAATACATATTGAAATATATGGAATAAAACTTTAAAACTTTGTGGTTTTAATATTATTTCAAAATAATTTATAAAACCATAGCTATTAAAGTAACCGAAAGGATTTTAAGAATTAATAAAAATTGCTCTAGTGGATCTAGCCAAAGCAAGTTTTGAAACACAGGTGTACCAATTTACCACTCCATTTTATCTTTCTAGTTTATAACTAGTTGACCATAAGATTTCATACTTTCATGGTTTTATGAAATAACTGATGTTGGAATTACTTGTAAAAGTTTCTATTGAAATATTTAGTAATAAAATAGATGGTTAAATGAATATGATGGGTATTCATGATTTAATAAAATCATTTAAATTTTTTAAAAGATTTGGGTTGGTTGGACTATGTAAAAAGACCTAACTAAAACGTTGAAAACATGTCTACAAATCTTTAAGGTATGTCCAAGATAGGTCTTATGCCCGAAAATAATTATAGGATTGTGTATCCTAAATTATAAAGAAAAAATATTCGAGTCAGCTGGCTGATGTATAATAGTTAAATAATACAATATTAGTAAATGAATGGAGTTGATAAAATGAATGTTAAACTTACCCTAAGTAGTTGTGAAGTTTTTTATTTTGGTTTATATATTAGCACATGGTTTGTTGGTTTGCCTAAAACCATAAATTAATTATTTTTATTAAGATGTTCTTTCTCAAAATAATTTATTAGTTTAAACTTAAATTCATTTTGTAGTACATCTTTGGAGTATCTTTAACAAAATACTTGAGGAAAATATTCATTTTTCAAACAGATGTTAAAGTTTGATCAAAGATAGAAATCCACTAGTACATATGGGTATCTATCCTACACGGTTTTCGGTTGGAAAATAATTTGATATCTAAAATCTAATATAAATTTTCCAATATTCAACTCATACAGTAAGTCAAATATATTTTTATATATTACACTTATAATCTTATAACTCATAATATTTGAGTTCATCCGTACCTTTTATATTATTAGTATAATGATAAAACATTTTACAATAATATATGAATAGTATATTTTACTATAAGATAGTACAGTAAGTAAAAGATATATTTTTATGTCTAAAATTTAAAAAAAATATATATATCAAGGTGTAATAAATTCTAATAAGTGTAATATAGTATATAGAATATTATATGCACTTATGTTATAAGTCCGTCGCGGGTTTATTAAAATGTAACAAGGCTATTAGATCTTTTTACTAGAATATGTATACAAATCCTATATTCTCATAAGTATAAGTATATTATACTATACGAAAATAATATACTGTATATTTGTGATCCTTGCACGTTAAAATATTCCTGAACATTCATTTTTCAAACTAGAATTTAAAATGGATGCCCCACATAAAAATATTTGAATCAAATGTATGTTTAGTAAGTTTGTCCTTTATAAAACTTTATAAAAAAATCAGATTACAATTTTAATATTGTAATATCTTTAAATAAATTATTATTGTATGGAATATACATACATATTCTAATACATGTATATTACTCAATTATATTTTGAATCAATTCTAGAAACGTCAAATTTTGTATTACTTACTATGTTATGTGTTTTAAGTTTATACTATATATTAAGATTTAATCTTATATATATATCTCCTCTATATTGTTATGAATTACAGAAATTAATTTATGTATAGTATATATATCTCCTGGTAACCCATAAATACAATGTCATGGGTCACATATGCACATATTTTTCTAAATAATGCCTCTCAACCTTAAATGTATATTATAATTGATTCTTATAAAGGAAAAGATATGAATGTGATAATTGGAATAGATATATAGATGGTTACTTGAGGAAAAATTATTAAGGTAACATAAAAAGTGAATCTGGTATAGTTTAACCCATTAGTTAAAAAAAAAAAAAACTGTTCTTATGAGTCCAGAAAATTTATATTTTGAGTAATTTATTTCCCTAAACTTTTAATTCCAAAATATTATATTTGATAGAAATTTATTTCAATATACTATCTTTATAAAAGGATAAAATAAAGTCATGGAAATAAGTTTGATGATTGGTACCATCGAATGTATAGTTATTTTATATATGTGTATATATTCCGTAAGTTTAATATTAACTAGAGATTTGAAATTCTATATACATATATGCATATACCTGATAGAATTTCTTAATGGTATACCCAATATAATCTCTTCTGTAAGATAAACATAAGAGAAAATGTCATTGGTAATTCATATGAAAATATGAAGTTATTATAAGATTATATATACATAAATAGAGTTAGCTGTAAGTATACTCATTACATCAAACTTAGCTATAGTGTCAATGAAGACAATGATATATTTGAAACTCCATTTTCCAACCAAAAGAAAACCACAACCATAATAATATCTATGCTTAAATGAAAGAGTTGGGATATTGATATTCACTGGTAACCACCAGGACAGTAGTTAGACTTGAACCTAAGAAGAATGCCTTAGTATAAAGCTTTGAGATAAGCCAATTACTTGCATAGATAAAGTGTGATGGTTATTGGTATTCTGTGATGATGATGACTAGAACAGTGCGTGTATGATAAATAAGCAATAACAACTGGCCACTGTTATTTCTTGTTTATTAATACTACTCGGTTCTAGAATATGATCAATCATGAGAATACTGAATTCCTTGTTTCTTGATGCAAACTATGATAAACGATGTGCTTTCAAAATCCTAATTTAAGAGAAGTCTATTTATGGGAAATACTATGATAATTGCCTCTCCGGTAAAACTGGGCATGGTGCGGTAGACTCTCCAGCTTGTCCGGGTGAGATGGGGTTACCTCTCCGGCGAGACCGGGTGAGATGGGGTATAAGTTATGATAATGGAATTCCCTAAATAGTACCATGACCTGATGTCTGACATATTTTTGGAAATACGAATCTATTAAATACATTAATGGTAGGTATACTACCAGTATGTGAAATGTATGATTATATAGACATGTATGTCTATGAGGAAATCCAAAGACCATATTGATTGACAATTAGGAATAAATCATGAACAAGTGTGTCAATGATAATTTTAGATTTATTTATTAGGAATCTCACGTATACGTCTCTAATTTCAGTATCAAACACTATTTCGTTTGATCATTCGTCTCGTAGTTCCTGCGACAAGATGAATGACAGAAACTCTATAAGTTGAAACGCCATCGAAAGTATAAGAATTTCCTATTACAATTATTAAACGCATTAGGAAACCTGTAACTAAAAGCTGTATTAAAATAACATATTTCAGTCAAGGATAAGAATCTCATAGAGAATAGTTCTGGTCAAAGTAAAGTGAAATTCAAATATAGACCAGAATATACCGAGAAACTAAACAAACTAAATATTCATCCATATTTCAGGGAATCTCGAGGACGAGATTTAAAATAAGGTGGGGAGGATGTAACAGTCCCAAAATTTTCATTTAAAATATACATAAAAACTAATGTTATTAAAAGGATGCATCATGGGTAAATTGACCAATGGAAATATGAGATATTTTGGGCAAACGTAGGAACCGTTTAAAAACTAATTTTGCTACTCTGTTTTTAATGAAACTTGGTTCAAAATGTAGATAAAAATATGCTCGTTCTAATGGCATATTTATTATTTTATAAAACGTCATATTTTAGAAGTTATAAGCACCAAATAAGTGAAGCAGTTAAATTAATTATAATATAATAATAATAAATATAATAAATAAATGAAAACATTTGAATTTCAAAGTGCACGTGTGATATGCATGAAAGTTAGAAAAAAATATATAATAATAATAATAATAATAATAATAATAATAATTATAATAATAATAATAATAATAATAAATCAATAAAGTAAATAGTCATCACTCTACCTAATTCTGCATACATACAAAACACTCAAATTGTAACAAGACATATGCAAACATTAATTTTAAATAGATATTATGTCATTTTAAGAATTTATGTCATAATGGTGTAGGTGGATGTGTACGGCCAAACTTAGCGTACACTCCAAACTCAAAAATGACAGTATAAATAAGAGTGCAACTTAACCATTTGGTTTGTTCAGTCCCTTCCTCCATCTCGTTCTCTCCTTGTTATTTTATATATGTATTCACCCCTAAATCCTACAAAGCCCTGCCCCATTTTAAGTATTTTAACCCTTGACCACTGATACCCTGTCCGACTGACGTAGGACCCCATAACGTATGTCAAGGCTCTGCCTAAATTCGTTGGGGTTCTGTCTAGTGACATAGGGATAAAGTGAAATTGGGTCACTATACTTAATGTGAGTGCACTATATATTTTATTAAATAATCCAGGAGTTATACCAAGATATATCAACCCTCCAAAATATTTCTGACACCCCTAATATATTTAGAAATACCCCTATATGTTTTAAATACACCCCGTATGTAAAAACCGAGCCCGAAATACAATATAGTATTAAAAATAAATAAAAAGCAAGAAATAGTAAGTTGAGGCGGGCCGCGTAGACCCACCCCAACCCTTACGCGGGCGGTATCAAGTCTAGAGACAGATTCCTTTGATTCTTTAAGTTCAACCGGGCCGCGTAAGCTACCCTTAACACTTACGCGGGCCGCGAGGGACTAAAAAGGTGGCGCAGCCCGGTGCGGCCACGTGTCCCAACACCCGTCAAGCCTACACAGTGACTCAGCCAAGCTACACGTTGACCCGGAGTCAACGCGGGCCGCGTAAGCTCTGCTCTCATGTTACGCGGGCCGCGATAGAGTCCAGTATCAGCACTATATAAAGGAGGCATCGGCTGTCCATTTCAATTCGTTCACAATTCATTCTCACTCTCAAAATTCTGAATTTGAGTTATTATACTCGGGTATTATACCCCCTAAATAGCGAAGTTCTGCTCCGTTGTAAGTATTATAACCCCTGGATACGTATTAGATACGCTGCCCGATTGATCTAGGATTCCGTAATGGCTGTCGTGGTTCTGCCCGACGTAGCCATTGGAATTCCGTCTCGGGGAGAATATTGCTAATGTTAAAATGGGTTATTATACTAACACGTGTACATTATTTATTTAACTAGATTATAACTAGGAAGCCACAAAGGAAAGACCTATAATAGCAAAGTGAGTTGATCCACTTTTTGTAAACCTTTTTGTGAACTGTTTTACAAAACCTTACATATCTTTCCATGCGAATAACCATATTGAGTATTTGTAAGAATACAATTATAGTGGGTATGTTGGGGTTTTGTATACAAAATTTGTTACCACTTGGTCAAGGAGTAACATTTCCACAAGTTGAGTATGACAGTACCACTGATGTTAATTGATATATCTTGGAAACAAATGTAATTGCGGGTGTGCTCTCAATATTGTTCACTGTGACTTTTTATTTAAACTTGATTAAATTGGGATTCACTCACCAGTATTTCCTGCTGATAAAATGTTTTAAACACGTGTTTCAGGTAACTTAGTGTGAAGCCAATAAAAGCCAGCTGGATAGCACTGAAGGCTTGGAAAAGTGGCAATAAAGTTACCTAAAATAAAATAGATGTTTTTAATAAATAAAATAGGATTTATTCCTATGGAAACATGTGTACTACAAACTTGGGTTTTACCCATGTAATGATGAATATCAAATAAGGTGGCTTTACTCTGATAAAATATTTCCTAACTACGGTCCTCATGAAATTTCCGCTGCCAAATTAGACAATACGCGATACCACCAAAACTGGCTCGCGGCCGCCCGTTCCCGGGAACTAGGGATCGGGGGTTGTGACAAATCCAATTCCTGAAAGGTTAAGAGAAGCATGTCTATGCAAGGGATTTGGATCCACACTCACAGGATCTGCTCTTAAATGGCTGCTAAGTCTTCCCCCTTACTCTATTACTTCATTTGCTAATCTAGTTAATTTGTTTAATAGTCAATTCTCTTGTAGTAGAAAATTTGAACGATTAACTAGTGATTTATATAGGGTAACACAAGGTCAAAATGAATCACTTAGAGATTATATCACTAAGTTTAGTAAAGAATCCTTAGATATCCCTAACTTGGATATTGCTACGGCTGTAGAAGCCTTTAAAATGGGATTGCTTAGGGATTCATTGTTCTATGATGATCTTGTTATGACCCCTTGCAGGAATCTTGATGAAGTAAGAACCAGGGCCCTTAGGTTCATCCGCCTAGAGGATGACAAAAGGATCCAGGATAGATTGACAGGATCCTCAAAACAGGAGAAACAAGGATCCTACTTCAGGAACAACAAATCCAAGTCCTACAACAAGTCTGATTACCAGAATGTGCATGCAGTGGAACAAGAAGAGGATGATGAGGATTATCCTCCTATTTCTGAATACTGTTTTTCTGTTGATAACAATGAACTAATCCTTGCAATGCAGAATCTAGGTGAGAAAGCTAGGTGGCCAAGAAAAAGTGATAAACCAGCTCCTACAAAGGATAAGTCCAAGTCGTGTGCATATCATGAGGATTTTGGGCATCTCACTGAAGAGTGTATTGCGCTGAGAAAGGAAATTGGTTACTTGTTGAGCAAGGGGCATTTGAAGGAACTCTTGGGATGAAAGAAGTCAAGGATCCAGGATCCTGAAAGGATCCCAGAAAAGGCTCCTGCTCCTCCAGCAGATGCACAAGTTATAAACTTCATATCCGGTGGATCAGACATTTGTGGTACCTCCTTTTCAGCAGAAAAAAGACATGCTAAGGAAACATAGATGGATAATGGAGACAGACCCGTCCGGACCTCCGTTGTTACCCACGATAAAGTCATAACTTTTGATGAGGATGATCGTGTTGATGTCCAGGATCCTCATCATGATGGTCTTGTAATTACATTGTTTATTTCTAACCACTTTGTTTGCAGGATCCTGATAGATGGAGGAAGCTCTGTGAACATCATTCAGCTTGATGTCCTCAAGAAGATGAATATCCTGGAGTCTGATATTATCCCAAGATCCTCAGTACTTGTGGGATTCAGTGGAGAAACTAAGAATACATTGGGGGACATTAAACTCCCAATCTATATTGAAGGCTTGCATTCTTATCAAAAGTTTTGTGTTATAGATTGCTTATCTTGTTGCAATGTTATCCTTGGCAGGCCATGGATACATGATATGAAGGCAGTTCCATCCACCTATCATCACTGTGTAAAGCTTCCAAGTCCTTGGGGAGTGGTGAAAATTGAGAGTGATCAACAAGAAGCTAAGAATTGCTATACCTCATCAATGAAGCCAGCCTCAAGACCAAGGGAGCAATAGCAATTAAAGTATCCTTCAAGAGATGTCTTGGAGGCAAGATAGCAGGATGTGAAAGAAATCCTCATGGATCCTGATGATCCTGAATCTAGGATCTTCATAGGGTCAGGGATCCTTAGCGGAATCGAGCAGAATCTAGTATCTTTCCTTAAGAGGAGGAAATCCACCTTTGCCTGGAAACATGAAGACATGACAGGTATATCTAAGGATATAATTACTCATAAACTTGGCATTGACAGGTCATTCAAGCCTATACATCAAAAGAGGAGGAAGTTTGCACCTGAAAGGAATGCTATTATCCAGGAAGAGGTAGATAAACTACTTCGGGCAGGTATGATAAGAGAGGTTAAGTATCCAAGATGGTTAGCCAATGTGGTTGTTGTTCAAAAGAAAAATGGAAAGTGGAGGGTATGTGTCGATTTTACTGATTTAAACAAGGCATGTCCCAATGATCCTTTCCCATTACCCCACATTGACTCCATGGTGGATGCTACCGCGGGTCATGAGTTGTTGACTTTTATGGATGCTTCATCTGGATTTCAACAAATTCAGATGGAACCATCTGATCAAGAGGATACAACCTTTATGACCCCAACTGGTATATACTGTTATATTGCTATGCCGTTTGGATTAAGGAATGCAGGTGCTACTTACCAAAGGCTTGTCAATATGATGTTCAAGGAACAAATTGGACACACTATGGAAGTCTATATTGATGATATGGTGGTAAAATCCAAGAAAGCTGAGGATCACCTCAAAGACTTGGAGGAAGCATTCAATATCCTTGATAAATTTAATATGAAACTAAATCCTTCCAAGTGTCATTTTGGTGTTAAGGCAGGTAAATTCTTAGGCTATATGGTGACAAAGAGGGGCATTGAAGCAAGTCCAGAGCAAATCAAGGCTATTGTGAATACCAAATCTCCTGCCAATGCTAAGGATGTGCAAAGATTGACAGGCAGGATAGCATCCTTGAACAGATTCATATCCAAATCCTCAGAAAAGTGCAAGGAATTCTATGATATCCTGAGGAAGAACAAGAAATTTGAATGGACTGAGAAGCATGAAAGTGCCCTCAAAGCTCTTAAGGATTACCTATCCTCAGCCCCGGCCTTGATGAAACCAGAAAGAGGGGATATATTATCCTTATACTTAGCAGTATCCTCAAAAGCAGTAAGTGCGGTCCTTGTTAAGGATCACGAAGGTACACAACATCCTGTCTATTATGTAAGTAAGAGTTTGCTTGATGCTGAATCCAGGTATTCACATTTAGAAAAACTTATCCTTGCATTAATTATGGCATCTACTAAATTAAGACATTATTTTGAGACTCATGCCATTATTGTTAAGACTAATTTTCCAATTAAGAATGTTCTCAGGAAACCTGAAATGTCAGGAAGGATGGCTAAGTGGGCAGTGAAGCTGAGTGCATATGACATAAGATATGAACCAAGGACTGCCATCAAATCCCAAGCCTTAGCTGACTTTGTGGCAGATTTTAGTAGTGATTTGCAAAAGGAGGCTGAGTTAGAAGTCCAACAGCTTGAAGAAACCAAGGATCCTTGGATACTATTCACTGATGGAGCCTCCAATGTAAAAGGAACAGGGCTTGGAATACTACTAAAATCGCCACAGGGGGACATAATACCCCACTCCATAGCTTGTGAATTTCAAACTACCAACAATGAGGCTGAGTATGAAGCCTTGATAGCGGGTTTGCAAATTGCTAAGCATATGAGGATCAAGTATCTTGAGGTACATGTAGATTCATTATTAATCACTAATCACTTTAATGGACCCTATGCTGTTAAAGGTGAAAAGCTAATCAAATATTTAGAGATAGTCAAAGAATTGGCACTCTCTTTTGTTTCCTTTAGTTTGACACAGGTACCAAGGGAAGAGAATGCAGAGGCTGATGCATTAGCCAATCTAGGATCATCCTTGAAGATCCCGGAGGATATCAAGATCCCTATTATCCATATCCTGACCCCTGCTATCGAGGATCATGTAGCTATGGAGATAGGAGAAGATTTTACAATCATTCCTAGTGATGATACTCAATCTCATTCAGGATCATGGATCCTCCCAATCATGAGATACATACAGCATGGAGAGAATTAAGGTATCTCAATTTACAATATTGAATAATATGTTGTATAAACGATCTCTTGCAGGACCATATCTAAGATGCATTGAGGATCCTGAAATCCAAGAAGTCCTAAAGGATTTCCATGAAGGAGATTGTGGAAACCACACTGGGGGCAGGGCATTATTCTCAAGGATCCTGAGGACAGGATACTATTGGCCCACTATGAAAAGGATGCTGTAGAGTACGCCAAGAAGTGTGATCCTTGTCAAAGACACAGTAATATCCTTCACCAACCAGCATAACTTTTGCATCCTATATCCTCTTCTTGGCCATTTATGAGGTGGGGAATGGATATAGTTGGTAAGCTTCCTAAGGCACCTGGTGGTAAAGTATTCATGCTTGCTATGACTGATTACTTCTCCAAGTGGATAGAGGCTGAAGCCTTTGCTCAAGTCAGAGAAAAGGAAGTTATATCCTTTATTAAAAGAAACATTATTACTAGATTTGGTATCCCCTCTGAAATTGTTTGTGATAATGGATCCCAATTTATTGGGAATAGAACCACTAACTTTTGTGACAGCTGGGGGATTAAGATGATAACATCAACACCAGTCCACCCACAAGCTAATGGTCAAGCAGAATCATCCAACAAGATCATCATAAACAATTTGAAGAAGAAGCTTGGATCCAAGAAAGGAAAATAGGCAGAAGAACTACCTTATGTGCTTTGGGCTGATAGGACAAATCCCAAGAATGCTACTGGCCAAACTCCATTTTATTTGGTATTTGGGGCAGAATCAGTGATCCCTACAGAGATGGTGGTTCCAACTGCAAGAACAAGCATTTGTGATCCTGAAGAAAATGCTGAAAACTTGGTTCAAGACTTGGATACTATAGAAGAAATCAGGGATTTGGCAAGGATAAGTATGGCTAGTTATCAACAAAGGATGGCTGGAGCCTACAACAAAAATGTCAGGATCAGGAAATTCCAAGTTGGTGATATGGTATTAAGGAAAGCATTTTAGAATACCACCAATACTGCTGATGGAAAGTTGGCACCAAAATGGGAAGGCCCCTATTTGATTGAAGCTGAGGCAGGAAAGGGGGCATATCGATTGCTAACAATGAAAGGTAATTTGCTACCAAGAGCTTGGAATGCTGTCCACTTGAAGAAATATTTCATGTGATAAGGATCCATGATCCTCACTTGACAAGTATCCTTGAAGGATCCTTATAGAGTAGATGATCCTCATTTTGGTAACATTCTAATCTCAAACTATTTCATTCTTTTATTTTCTTATATAAGGATAAGGATCCTGCATCCTTTATCCTCCTTTCACTTGATTCTAAGTTTTGAAGGTTCAGGTATCCTTAACTAAGGATTGAGTATCCACAGAAGTATCCAGTTATTTGGGCTTGACCCCAGTTATTTGGGCTTGACCCTAGGTTGGGCCTGTCCCCAGTTTCGCCAGTAGCGCACGATGATCCTGGTATAGTTCATGGCAATGGGACCAGTACTCGCTTTAGAGGCTGACAATTTCATTGTACTGGCTATATTCAGGATCCTACGTATAATGGTAGACGTACCATACATCCGTTCCTAAGGTTTCTAATGTTTTCACGTTAGCTAAGGTTTTGGCATTTTCATGTCACTAAGTTTGGATAGTCGCCAGTGAGGGCCATACTCCAGTTTATACATGATCCTTTGGGCTTGTCCCCAGTTATCCTTTGGGCTTGTCCCCAGAATTGTTGGGCTTGTCCCCAGTTACTAACTCTTATCTTATATTGGCTTAGTCCCCAGTTGTATCCTATTTCAGGTTTTTGGAGATAAACGACCAAGGATCCTTGATCCTTACTTTCTACTAAGGTTTGTCTTTTGGGTTATCCTGATTGTAAGTGTTAAAGGATTGGATCCTAACTTGGATTCTCAGGTATGATCCTTAACTATTTTGATTTTATTTATTATTCATTTGAACAACCCTTATCCTTTGACAACTGAACTTGTGATCTTTAAACTATATAACTTTTCGAAACTTATCGACTATAGGATATGTGATCCTTGATCATATCCTAAAAGTTTTGAGGATATTTATTAAATTTTTCCTTTACTTGATAAGTTTAAACAAAATGAACATTACAACAATTGGAAAGTAAATTACTAACAAGGATAACAACACGAGAGATAGCCAAAAAGTTAAAGTTATTTTATTCACAAAAGATTAAACCCTTTAAGGTTGTCAAAATTGCCAACCCACATTTCTACCAGCAAAACGTGGCCCGTCCACATGGGTTGGCAAAGGGTGTCCATTGTTCATAGGTCTAGAAAGTGCAGGAATCAAAAGACGGCAGGATCACAATGGCTTCATCCCCCAAACAGAGGATCCCTCCACCATTTGTAATCCTACCAATTGTTCAAAGGATCCATGATCCTTAGCCCTAATTACTATTGTTCAAGATACAACCCATCATTGTTCAACAAAAAACACCATAACCAAAATAAACTACCAAATTCTAAAAAAATGGGCTCCGGCTACGTCTAGAAATGTCCTTCATCGCCCATTCATACAGCTTACACCTTCGCTGCATCACCATCTCCTCCAGCTCCCGTATCCTTCGCCTGATCCTTGCCACTACCACCAGCCTCGATTGCCAGAACCTCATCAGCCTCATCTTCATCCTCCAACTCAGCCAGCCTAGCCTTCCAGCCCTCCATGTCCCAGTTGCTCCTGTCAAAGGCAGGATCCTGAGCTTCTTGGGCCATCTGCAGCTTGGTCTTGTACATGGCAATGGCAGCGGAGACCTTAGCATCCTCCGTGATCTCGTGCTTCTCATAATCAGCATTGATCTGAGCTGTAACTATCTGAGTTTTGGCATTATGGAGGTCCTTTTAGAGGGAAGCAATCTTGTGATCCTTGAGCACCGCCACCTTTTGCAGGTCAGAGTATTTCTCCTCAAGCTCTTCAACATTCCCAACATAGTCCTCGATTTCGGCAAATTTCTGCAAAGAAGACAATGTAAAGTTAGGATCACATGATCGTCAAGAGGATAGGATAACTAAGCTAAGTCAGTGATCCTTACATCTGCGAAGTACTCGAGGAACTGATGGCTGATCAGAGGCAAGCCTTCTAGGTTGTCAGCTTCAGAGGTCTTCCTTTTCTTTCCACCTCTTCCCTTTGAAGTGGTTGCCTTGGGGATTACGACGGAGGGGCTAGCAGCAGACTTTTTCTTTGAGGATCGGACAGTGTCAAGATCAGTGACACTGAATTTGGAGGCAGATTTTGAAGATTTCCCAGCACCTACACACCCAAAACAGATAAGTATCCTTATCCTATTTCTATTTAGCTATTTATTTAAACATTTAACTATACAAAAAATAGGATACTTACTCGACATAGTGACAGAACCTGAGGATACTTCCTGAGAATCCTGGGTGTTTGTTTTAAATGATCTTTTTACAGGATCAAGTCTCCGGAAAGCGGCGAGCCTTTCCTTTGTTGCAGGTGTTGTGATAAGGTGTGCGACAGTAATAGCTGCAAGATAGAAACAAAAGGACGTTAGTGATCCTTAAACAAAAACAAGGTCATCTGGTGATCCTTCTCAGGATCCTCTATCCTACCATGGGTGCTCCATTTCCTTGGCAGATCCTTTCCATCAGGGAGAGAATCCCTTCTGACAAAGAAGAATCTCCGTTTCCAGTTAGTGTCATTCTTAGTGGCTTTGAAGATGGGGTATTCTTCACCGGGTTTACGCTTGAGTAGATATCGGTGGGATCCAAATGTTATGAGGTCATACATCTCTGCCAACTCCGACATTCCCAGAGCAATTCCTTCTTGCTCAATGATCCTTTCAAGGGTATATAAGACCCTCCAGATCATTGGCATAGCTTGAATGTAGGAGATGCCGGTGAGGGAGAAGAAAGACTGGGTGAATTCAGGGAAAGGATACGAGTATCCTATTGTGAATGGTGTGACCGGGAAAGCTACCCATGTTTCAGAAATATAATCACTTAGAACGGTGGGATCAAATGGTTTAAAATCGGTGTTTGCCGGAAAACAATGGCGGATTCTATCTATTTGTGGATCAGTGAAGCAGCATCTTTCTTTCGCTGAATCTTTGATGATCCCCTGGCTCTTAAGAGGACTGTCTTTTGTGTGATCCTTAGCCGGAGAGGATCTTAGCATCATCTTGGTCATAACGATAGAGAAGAAGATGAACAGAGAAAGAAAACGTAAAGGGATAGGAGGAAGAGAGATACCTGCTTGATCTTCGGATGTGGATTTAAAGGGAGTTTCTCTTGAATTTAAATGCGAATTGATCCCTATCCATAACTTCAATTTATAATGATGGTTTTGCAGGATAGTCACCTCAATGACGTCATGCTCGTAACGGCTAGTCCGACTCCAACGGCTAGTTATCCGTTGATTTGTTACGGATAAGAACAAAAATATAACTCGCTTATTTACAAATTACTCCTTATATTTTGGGGGCAATTGTTAGGGGAGGATTTCTGATGTGCGTGAAAGTGTCGTATATATTAGGTATATATTTTAAGCCCTTTTTAACACTTATTTTAGCCAAGTTTTAAATTTATAAAACACGATATTTTACTAACACTAAACACACATATGGGCAAGTGCACCCATCGTTGAGCGTAGTATAGCGTTGGTAAGATACCGAGGTCGTCCAAGGACACAAGAGCTTTTAGTACCGGTTTATCCTCAACGTCTAACCAAAATAAAAGTTTATAAAAAATGCTTTAAACTAACAAAAATAAAAACTAACTAAAATGCTGAAAGTAAAAATAAAAGAAAAACAGATAGACAAGATGAATCACTTGATTCCGACTCGTATCTAGTATAACCTTTGATTATTTCCGCACTTTTGCACATAATTAAGAGATTATCTTAGTTATTGTAGTAGGCCCCTCTTTTAAAGGTGACGTTACCCTCACCCCAGTAGTTTGAGTCAGCAAGGATACAATCCTAAAAGGGTGGATCATTGGAAGATAATGAATTAAGTTATTAATGCAGTATTGTGGTAGGCCCCGCTTTTGGCGGTGACGTTACCCTCGGCTAAGTAGTCTGAGTCAGCAGGGATACAGTCCTAAGTAGCCGGGTTATAGTATTAATAGTAGTTAACTTATGAGGGGATCAAAGAGTTTGGACCCCCGCCATCCAATACCGTGAAGTACTGAAGGAGATCCTACTAAATTTGACCCAGGTCCATTGGAGGACCTCTAAACGCTGAACAATGGCAAGACCTTTACCAAACCGTTCCCTTAACCCCCGACCAGGTAGCCAACATACCTCCATATAGACCGTGGAGATATGAATGGTGAAAATCCTTTATTTTATATAGACAGTAAAATAATGCCAAGACACCACGGACAAACGATAAGGAAAGATCACCTTCAACATAAGTAACTAGTTATTAAAGTCATTAATACAAAACCAAATAAAAAGTGCAAAAGATTAGAAATAAAAAGTATTATAGTAGACACTTTGTCTTCACCAAGTGATGTAAGAGACTTAGGCAAACATGGCCTTGATTGTCAAGAACTCTTACGATCAATCTTGGATCCCGAGACGACTCACACACTCTACGATGGACAATGAATGATGGTGGTGGATGATGGTGTTGTGATGGTGGTGGGTGGTGGATGAAGTGTGAGAGAGGTGGTGTGCCAAGGGATGGTTTGAGCTTGAGCCAAGCACTCCTATTTATAGCCTGTACAGAAGCCTGGACACGGCCCCGTGTCCACCCTTTTCTCTTTCTTCATTAATACAGTTTGTCTTTATTAGCTCCACACGCCCCCGTGTCCGCTGGGACGCCCCCGTGCTTGTCTGACATTCTCTCTCTTCATTAATTGTAATTCGCAATTACAATTAATGCGCCTGCTGTACTTTCGCCACGCCCCCGTGTTCACTGGACACGGCCCCGTGGTGGGCAATAGAAGCTTCTATAGGTTTGTCTTTTGTGCCAGGGCTGACCATTCTGGACACGGCCCCCGTGCTGAGCTTGGCACGCCCCGTGTCGAGCTGGGCACGCCCCGTGTCGGGCTGGGCACAACCCCATGCTCAGCTGGGCACAGCCCCATGCTCAGCTTTCTTCTTGTTTTTGCTTTGGGAGTTGTTGTCGAGGGGTCGGGCATGCCACGTTTCTTCCTTTTCTTTGTATTTATGTTGGTTTTGGCTGTATTTTTGTTCCTTTTGTTCGTTTAAGCTCATTTGACCCTGTAAATTCAAAAGGAAGACAAAAACACACTTTTTCCAACATTAGTACTAAAAAAGGGTTAGTTTTATGCCTTATTTGATGTAATTTATATGTTGCATTTTACACACATCAAATACCCCCACACTTGAATCTTTGCTTGTCCTCAAGCAAAACTCTTTAATATGTGGCTATTTACACTCCCAAATGGAATGGGTAGAAAAGAAGGTTTTGGGCTTGTCATAGAGTGTCCGGATTTCCAAGATTTTTTATTTAGTTTTCTTTTTATTTATTTACAATCCTATTCGTCATGATTTATTTAAAATTTTTCATAAGATAAATTACTTATTAGGGCGTAACATGCCTTTGTAAAATTCTATTTATATACAAGTTCACATACCTCACGGGGATCACTCAACACTCGGCCGAAAATGTATTTTTGTGGATCACTCGAGAGCGGCATGGAACTTACTCCTACCATAGGCTTGCCAAGCAATCAATCCTCCTCCTTTTTAACTTATATACCTTTGTAAATATCAAGAGGACTTTGTGGGTGAAGGGTTAGGCTTGGGTTAAAGGCAGGTGGTTGGGTTAGTGGTTAGTAGAAAAAGGGCGAAAAGCGTAACAAGCTTCGGTTTTCTTAAGACTTTTTTTTTTCACTTTTATTTTGATGAAGCTATTATTCAAACAAAGTTATTTTTGATGAACTTGTTTGTTTATTTTCTTTTGCTTCATCATCAACACACTTTTTTTTTTTTTGAAAGTCATATGAGAAACCGAGCTAGTTACTAAAACAAAAGGTTAAAAATGAAAAAGGTTTTGGTGGGTAAAAGGGTGTTTGGTTTGGGTTATGAAATGAAAAGGTTTAGGCTCAAAGGGGCTAACTAGGGGGATTTTGGGTAGGTGGTAAAAAAAAAAGAAAAAATAATGGTGTAGAAATAAAAAGGGGTTAGTCCTAATGCCTCCATCATTTACTTACTCGGGTTTAAGTTGATAAGGACCGGGAATGTATCGTCATGGCAAGTTCTAGAGTCGTAAGAACCAAGCGGCTATTCACACAAGAAACGAAAAAATGAGCATTTAGTTTAATGATATGTAATTGTATGCTTAATAAAGGCTCAAAACTCACTTTTGTGGGAATGGGTTTTTATGTGATCAAGTATATATAATCAAATTTTAACTAAGTTTGCCATGCCTTTTCATAATTTTCTTATGTTGGTTCTTTTTATCACGACGCTATCGGTTGTAAATTCGTAAAAATATAACCTTTTTAGAACTTTGAAATTCCCAAATTAAACCTAAACAAGTAAAAAAATTGAAAATTTTTGAAAAAATTTGGGGTGATTAGCGGTTCCAATAGAGTTTTGTGTAAGGCTTGTTATTAGGACTTGCAAGATTCAAGGTTTTAGCATCCCCCCCACACTTAAATTACACATTGTCCTCAATGTGTCCCAAAAATAAGTTTTTAGGCTGATTAAATGTGTAAAAATGGGTTAAAAACAAGATTTTATGGTACTGGGTAGCTGAACACGGGGTGGTGTTGGCTGAGCACGGCCCAGTGTCCAGACTGCCAGTACCAAAAGTATACAGAAGGCTGGACACGGGGGCGTGTCCAGTGAGCACGGCCCCGTGTCCAGGTACCTGAACTGGGCATTTTCTACAGAACCTTGGGCACGGGGCGTGTTGGGGTGAGCACGGCCCCGTGCTGAACTTGCTGTAATGAAGAAAAATTGTCGGGAGGCTCTGTTTTTGTGCATGGGGTGTTGGTTCAAGCTTCCCTTATCATCCTTCACCATCCCGAGTGTGTTTTATTCCTGGAAAAAAAAAAAACTAAACTAGAAAACGTAAAAGTTAATCTAAACTAAAACTACGGATAGTTCCGCGGAATGCCTCCGTGGTGCGCCACGTTTATAAGGGTCCTTGGCTAGACCCACCTTATCGGGTGGTTCTGGCTCATCTTCAATTAGGGGATCGTCATTGCCGAATGGATATTTCATTGATCGCTCAAGATCGACACTTCTTTTAAATGCCCCTAATTGAAGAGGTAGATTGTTGAACTTCCGATTTTTCAAAGCTTCGTGAGTTTTTACAAATGGTCGTCCCAACACTAGAGGAGCGTCATCGAGGATGACAAAATCGGTCGGGATTACCATTTGATTTGTTTGAACCAATACATCCTCAACTATACCGATTGATTTTATTACTTTCCGATTGGATAGAAAAATGGGTATTTGAAGTGGAGAAAAATCACTAATACTTAATTTTTCGAAAATGTAATTAGGCATTATGTTAACACAAAGATCTTTATCGATTGTAACGTTACTAATAAATGAATTTTGAAAGAAACATGGAACCGGTGTAATATTATTTCAAATGGGTCTTCTTTTATTAGCGAAGTTTGATCATTAGTTAACTTAACACTTACCGTTTCGTCAATTTTAGCGTTAGTGTTTAACTCTTTTAAAAACTTAGCATGAGTGGGTACTAAACAATGATTTTCAAAAGAAGGTGACAAGAGATCAATTTTTTCAAAATTAGACTCTTCTTGAATTTTAACGTTGTCGGACTCACCTTTTTCGTTGTTTAACTCATGTGTAGGTTTTTCACCTATTTGTTCTTCCATTTTTACATTTTCAGTTATCTCTTCCTTTTTTAGTTCTTCTCTTGCACGGGACTCCTCTTCCCTTGCGCGAGCTTCTTTTATACATCGATCGATAACTCTTATGTGTTCTAATATCCTATCGGTTACTTCGGTTATAGAAAAAGAGTCGGTATTTTCTAAGCTTGAATCCGGTTGTTCGACCCTTTGTTCCTCATAATACCCATATGAAGTCGATGGTTCGCACCATTGTTCTTCATTGTAAGCATATGATGGATAAGGTTCGTAATTTTGTTCTTCATAATACTCATATAAGGTGGGTTGTTCACGCCATGGTTCCTCATAGTAAGTATACGAAGGTGGTGGCTCATATCTTGGTTCCTCAAAGTATGAGTATGAAGGCTCATACCTTGGTTCATCAAAATATGAGTATGAGGGAGGAGGTTCATACCTTTGGTCTTCATAGGATGTGTATGAAGTTGATGGCTCGTACCTGGGCTCCTCATAGTAGGTGTATGAATTGGATGGTTGATATGAGCGATTATTTTGAACCGATCGTGAGTTACGACAATTAGTGCAATAATTACCCCTATAATCATCCTCCTCATAGGTGTAGTTGTAACCTCCTGAGTATTGATCCATAAGAATCACTCAGCAGACCACAACCGAGTCTCGAGATCAGAAAACAAAAAGAAAAACGGAAACAGTGGCTGGACACGGCCCCGTGTTCAGTGGACACGGCCCCGTGTTCAGGATCTGTATCTGGGCGTTTTAATTAAATTTACTGATCTAGTTGAGCACGGGGCGTGTTCAGTGAGCACGGCCCGTGTTCAACCTACTGTAAATGCAAAACTAAACTAAAATACAGAAAAATGTGGGCCCGTTTTGAAAAGGTTTTGAAAAACTGATTAGGCCGTCGATTTTAAGCTTTCCTAAAATCCTTGTGTCCCCGGCAGCGGCGCCAAAAAACTTGATGTGCGTGAAAGTGTCGTATATATTAGGTATATATTTTAAGCCCTTTTTAACACTTATTTTATCCAAGTTTTAAATTTATAAAACACGATATTTTACTAACACTAAACACACATATGGGCAAGTGCACCCATCGTTGAGTGTAGTATAGCGTTGGTAAGATACCGAGGTCGTCCAAGGACACAAGAGCTTTTAGTACCGGTTTATCCTCAACGTCTAACCAAAATAAAAGTTTAGAAAAAATGTTTTAAACTAAGAAAAATAAAAACTAACTAAAATGCTGAAAGTAAAAATAAAAGAAAACAGATAGACAAGATGAATCACTTGGTTCCGACTCGTATCTAGTATAACCTTTGATTATTTCCGCACTTTTGCACATAATTAAGAGATTATCTTAGTTATTGTAGTAGGCCCCTCTTTTGAAGGTGACGTTACCCTCACCCCAGTAGTTTGAGTCAGCAAGGATACAATCCTAAAAGGGTGGATTATTGGAAGATAATGAATTAAGTTATTAATGCAGTATTGTGGTAGGCCCCGCTTTTGGCGGTGACGTTACCCTCGGCTAAGTAGTCTGAGTCAGCAGGGATACAGTCCTAAGTAGCCGGGTTATAGTATTAATAGTAGTTAACTTATGAGGGGATCAAAGAGTTTGGACCCCCGCCATCCAATACCGTGAAGTATTGAAGGAGATCCTACTAAATTTGACCCAGGTCCATTGCAGGACCTCTAAACGCTGAACAATGGCAAGACCTTTACCAAACCGTTCCCTTAACCCCCGACCAGGTAGCCAACATACCTCCATATAGACCGTGGAGATATGAATGGTGAAAATCCTTTATTTTATATAGACAGTAAAATAATGCCAAGACACCACGGACAAACGATAAGGAAATATCACCTTCAACATAAGTAACTAGTTATTAAAGTCATTAATATAAAACCAAATAAAAAGTGCAAAAGATTAGAAATAAAAAGTATTATACTAGACACTTTGTCTTCACCAAGTGATGTAAGAGACTTAGGCAAACATGGCCTTGATTGTCAAGAACTCTTACGATCAATCTTGGATCCCGAGACGACTCACACACTCTACGATGGACAATGGATGATGGTGGTGGATGATGGTGTTGTGATGGTGGTGGGTGGTGGATGAAGTGTGAGAGAGGTGGTGTGCCAAGGGATGGTTTGAGCTTGAGCCAAGCACTCCTATTTATAGCCTGTACAGAAGCCAGGACACGGCCCCGTGTCCGCTGGACACGGCCCCGTGTCCACCCTTTTCTCTTTCTTCATTAATACAGTTTGTCTTTATTAGCTCCACACGCCCCCGTGTCCGCTGGGCACGCCACCGTGCTTGTCTGACATTCTCTCTCTTCATTAATTGTAATTCGCAATTACAATTAATGCGCCTGCTGTACTTTCGCCACGCCCCCGTGTTCACTGGACACGGCCCCGTGGTGGGCAATAGAAGCTTCTATAGGTTTGTCTTTTGTGCCAGGGCTGACCATTCTGGACACGGCCCCCGTGCTGAGCTGGGCACGCCCTGTGTCGAGCTGGGCACGCCCCGTGTCGGGCTGGGCACAGCCCCATGCTCAGCTTTCTTCTTGTTTTTGCTTTGGGAGTTGTTGTCGAGGGGTCGGGCATGCCACGTTTCTTCCTTTTCTTTGTATTTATGTTGGTTTTGGCTGTATTTTTGTTCCTTTTGTTCGTTTAAGCTCATTTGACCCTGTAAATTCAAAAGGAAGACAAAAACACACTTTTTCCAACATTAGTACTAAAAAAGGGTTAGTTTTATGCCTTATTTGATGTAATTTATATGTTGCATTTTACACACATCAATTTCTTTATGATCAGTGATCCTCATTTACTGTTGGGTTTAGTGATCCTCAATTCTGTCTGAATTAGTGATCCTCAGAAGTGTTGCAGGATCAGGATCATGGATCATCTTAAGGATCCTTATACTAACGATTGTCTACTTTGAATATGATGTTGTTTTGCAGGAGTACAAGCTTGGACTTGGTCTTGGCGATATTCTTGGAGCATATTCCATATTTATTCCGCACGTGCATGGCTGAAATGGACGTTGTGGAGGTCGTGGAGGACTTGCACCAAATGCGGAATGTTTGTTAGCTTAGATTTTTTCCATTTTTAAAAGGGGTAGCGAGCTAGATAGAAAACACTTGGCTATTTTTGGCTAAACAAACACTCTTACAACTGCTCTCACCAGCTCTCGATAATTCACTTGGCGATTACACACTTTTTTGCACATTACACTATAGTGATCCTTGTAATTAGCTCGCTATCATCCGAAGTTGTAATACATTTCTTGTTTAATCTGAGTTGGTGATCGGTAGTTTCCATCACCCGAGGTTTTTTATGCCGGAGATCATTCATTGATCAAGGGCTTTTTCCTCGTATAAATCTTTGTGTCACTTGTTCATTTCATTTCTGAGTGATCCTTAGTGTTGTTCATTAATTCAAGCATCATACCTCACAACAGAAAGTTTGGTTGCATTATCATTGCTTGATTTTTGACCAAAACAATCACCAACTCAGATTAAAAAAGAAATGTATTACAACTTCGGATGATAGCGAGCTAATTACAAGGATCACTATAGTGTAATGTGCAAAAAATTGTGTAATCGCCAAGTGAATTGTAAAGAGCTGGTGAGAGCAGTTGTAAGTGTGTGTGTTAAGCCAAAAATAGCCAAGTGTTTCTATTTAGCTCGCTATCCCGTTTAAAAATGGAAAATATCTAAGCTAACAAACATTCCGCATTTGGTGCAAGTCCTCCACGACCTCCACAACGTCCATTTCAGCCATGCACGTGCGGAATAAATATGGAATATACTCCAGGAATATCGCCAAGACCAAGTCCAAGCTTGTACTCCTGCAAAACAACATCATATTCAAAGCAGACAATCATTAGTATAAGGATCCTTACGATGATCCATGATCCTGATCCTGATCCTGCAATACTTCTGAGGATCACTAATTCAGACAGAATTGAGGATCACTAAACCCAACAGTAAATGAGGATCACTGATCACTGGGAAATCCTCCCCTAACAATTGCCCCCAAAATATAAGGAGTAATTCGTAAATAATCGAGTTATATTTTCTCATCCTTATCCGTAACCAACTAACGGATATATAGCCGTTGAATCCTGACTAGCCGTTGCTAACATGACGTCATTGAGGTGACTATCCTGCAAAATCATAATTATAAATTGAAATTAGAGATAAGGGTTAGAGAGCATTTAAATTCGTGCGTTTCCTTCTTTAAATCCTCATTCGAAGACTTGATCAGGTATTTCTCTTTCCTTTCTCTCTTCATCTTCTTTCTCTGCTCCTTCTTTCTTCACCTTCTTCATAATTAAGATGATGCTAAGATCCTCACCGGCTAAGGATCACAAGAAGGACAGCCCCTTGAAAAGCCAGGGGATCATAAAAGATTCTGCAAAAGAATGATGCTGCTTCACTGATCCACAGATAGACAGAATCCGACGTTGCTTTCTGGCAAACACCGTTTTCAAACCATTTGATCCCACCGTTCTAAGTGACTACGTTTCTGAAACTTGGGTAGCTTTCCCGGTCACTCCTTTCACAATAGGATACTCGTATCCTTTCCCTGAATTCACCCAGTCTTTCTTCTCCCTCACCGGCATCTCCTACATTCAAGCTATGCCAATGATCTGGAGGGTCTTATATACCCTTGAAAGGATCATTGAGCAAGAAGGAATTGCTCTGGGAATGTCGGAGTTGGCAGAGATGTATGACCTCGTAACATTTGGATCCCACCGATATCTACTCAAGCATAAACCCGGTGAAGAACACCCCATCTTCAAAGCCACTAAGAATGATACCAACTGGAAACGGAGATTCTTCTTTGTCAGAAGGGATTCTATCTCTGATGGAAAGGATCTGCCTAGAAAGTGGACCACTCATGGTAGGATAGAGGATCCTGAGAAGGATCACCAGATGACCTTGTTTTTGTTTAAGGATCACTAACGTACTTTTGTTCCTTTTTTGCAGCTATTACTGTCGCACACCCCATCACAACACTTGCAACAAAGGAAAGGCTTGCCGCTTTCCAGAGACTTGATCCTGCAAGAAGATCATTTAAAGCAAACACCCAGGATTCTCAAGAAGTATCCTCAGGTTCTGTCACTATGTCGAGTAAGTATCCTGTTTTTTGCATAATTAAATGTTTAAATAAATAGCTAAATAGAAATAGGATAAGGATACTTATCTGTTTTGGGTGTGTAGGTGCTGGGAAATCTTCAAAACCTGCCTCCAAATTCAGTGTCACTGATCTTGACACTGTTCGATCCTCAAAGAAAAAGTCTGCTGCTAGCCCCTCTGTCATAGTCCCCAAGGCGACCACTTCAAAGGGAAGAGGTGGAAAGAAAAAGAAGACCTCTGAAGCTGACAACCTAGAAGGCTTGCCTCTGATCCGCCATCAGTTCCTCGAGTACTTTGCTGATGTAAGCATTACTGACTTAGCTTGATTATCCTGCTCATTTGAGGATCACGTGATCCTGAACTTTGCATTGTCTTCTTTGCAGAAATTTGCTGAAATCGAGGACTATGTTGGGAACGTCGAAGAGCTTGAGGAGAAATACTCCGATCTCCAAAAAGTGGCGGTGCTCAAGGATCACAAGATTGCCTCCCTCGAAAAGGACCTCAATGATGCCAAAACTCAGATAGTTGCAGCTCAGATCAATGCTGATTATGAGAAGGACGAGATCACGGAGGATGCTAAAGTCTCCGCTGCCATTGCCATGTACAAGACCAAGTTGCAGATGGCCCAGGAAGCTCAGGATCCTGCCTTTGACAGGAGCAACTGGGACATGGAGGGCTGGAAGGCTAGGCTGGCTGAGTTGGAGGATGAAGAAGAGGCTGAAGAGGTTCTGGCAATCGAGGCTGGTGGCAGTGGCAGGGATCATGCGAAGGACACTGGAGCTGGAGGAGATGGTGATGCAGCGAAGGTGTAGGCTGCATGAATGGGTGATGATGGACACTTCTAGACATAGCCGGAGCCATTTTTTAAGTTTGGTTGTTTGGTTATGATGTTTTTTGTTGAACAATGATGGGTTGTATTTGAACAATAGTAATTAGGGCTAAGGATCATGGATCCTTTGAACAATAGGTAGGATTACAAATGGTGGAGGGATCCTCTGTTTGGGGGATGAAGCCATTGTGATCCTGCCGTCTTTTGATTCCTGCACTTTCTAGACCTATGAACAATGGACACCCTTTGCCAACCCATGTGGACGGGCCACGTTTTGCTGGTAGAAACGTGGGTTGGCAATTTTGACAACCTTAAAAGGTTCAACGTTTTGTGAATAAAATAACCTTAACTTTTTTGGCTATCTCCCGTGTTGCTATCCTTGTTAGTACTTTACTTTCCAATTGTTGTCATATTCATTTTGTCTAAACTTATCAAGTAAAGGAAAAATTTAATAAATATCCTAAAAATTTTTAGGATATGATCAAGGATCACATATCCTATAGTCGATAAGTTTTGAAAAGTTATATAGTTTAAGGATCACAAGTTCAGTTGTCAAAGGATAAGGGTTATTCAAATGAATAATGAATAAAATCAAAATAGTTAAGGATCATACCTGAGAATCCAAGTTAGGATCCTAACCTTTAACTCTTATTATCAGGATAACCCAAAAGACAAACCTTAGTAGAAGGTAAGGATCAAGGATCCTTGGTCACTTATCTCCAAAAACCTGAAACAGGATACAACTTGGGACTAAGCCAATATAAGATACGAGTTAGCAACTGGGGACAAGCCCAACAATTCTGGGGACAAGCCCAATATACTGGGGACAAGCCCAAAGGATAACTGGGGACAAGCCCAAAGGATAACTGGGGACAAGCCCAAAGGATAACTGGGGACAAGCCCAAAGGATCGTGTGTAAACTGGAGTATGGCCATCACTTGCGACTATCCAAACTTAGTGACATGAAAATGCCAAAACCTTAGCTAACGTGAAAACGTTAGAAACCTTAGGAACGGATGTATGGTACGTCTACCATTATACGTAGGATCATGAATATAGCCAGTACAATGAAATTGTCAGCCCCTAAAGCGAGTACCGGTCCCATTGCCATGAACTATACCAGGATCATCGTGCACTACTGGCGAAACTAGGGACAGGCCCAAACTGGGGTCAAGCCCTAATAACTGGGGTCAAGCCCAAATAACTGGATACTTATGTGGATACTCAATCCTTAGTTAAGGATACCTGAACCTTCAAAACTCAGAATCAAGTGAAAGGAGGATAAAGGATGCAGGATCCTTATCCTTATATAAGAGAATAAAAGAATGAAATAGTTTGAGATTAGAATGTTACCAAGATGAGGATCATCTGTTCTGTAAGGATCCTTCAAGGATACTTGTCAGGTAAGGATCATGGATCCTTGTCACATGAAATATTTCTTCAAATGGACAGCATTCCAAGCTCTTGGTAGCAAATCACCTTCCATTGTTAGCAATCGATATGCCCCCTTTCCTGCTTCAGCTTCAATCAAATAAAGGCCTTCCCATTTTGGTGCCAACTTTCCATCAGCAGGATTGGTGGTATTCTGAAATGCTTTCCTTAATACCATATCACCAACTTGGAATTTCCTGATCCTGACATTTTTGTTGTAGGCTCCAGCCATCCTTTGTTGATAACTAGCCATCCTTATCCTTTCTAAATCCCTGATTTCTTCTATAGTATCCAAGTCTTGAACCAAGTTTTCAGCATTTTCTTCAGGATCATGAATGCTTGTTCTTGCAGTTGGAACCACCATCTCTGTAGGGATCACTGATTCTGCCCCAAATACCAAAGAAAATGGAGTTTGGCCTGTAGCATTCTTGGGAGTTTTCCTATCAGCCCAAAGCACATAAGGTAGTTCTTCTGCCCATTTTCCTTTCTTGGATCCAAGCTTCTTCTTCAAATTGTTGATGATGATCTTGTTGGATGATTCTGCCTGACCATTAGCTTGTGGGTGGACTGGTGTTGATGTTATCATCTTAATCCCCCAGCTGTCACAAAAGTTAGTAGTTCTATTCCCAATAAATTGGGATCCATTATCACAAACAATTTCAGAAGGGATATCAAATCTAGTAATAATGTTTCTTTTAATAAAGGATATAACTTCCTTTTCTCTGACTTGAGCAAAGGCTTCATCCTCTATCCACTTGGAGAAGTAATCAGTCATAGCAAGCATGAATACTTTTCCACCAGGTTCCTTAGGAAGCTTACCAACTATATCCATTCCCCACCTCTTAAATGGCCAAGAAGAGGATATAGGATGCAAAAGTTCTGCTGGTTGGTGAAGGATATTACTGTGTCTTTGACAAGGATCACACTTCTTGGCGTACTCCACAGCATCCTTCTTCATAGTGGGCCAATAGTATCCTGTCCTCAGGATCCTTGAAAATAATGCCCTGCCCCCACTGTGGTTTCCACAATCTCCTTCATGGAAATCTTTTAGGACTTATTGGATTTCAGGATCCTCAATGCATCTTAGATAAGGTCCTGCAAGAGATCGTTTATACAACATATTATTCAATATTGTAAATTGAGATACCTTAATTTTGAAAGCCCTAGGGTTTTCTCCTGTAGGAATCTCTCCATGTTGTATGTATCTCATGATTGGGAGTATCCATGATCCTGAATGAGATTGAGTATTATCACTAGGGATGACTGCAGAATCCTCTCCTATCTCCATAGCTACATGATCCTCGATAGCAGGGGTCAAGATATGGATAATAGGAATCCTTATATCTTCCGGGATTTTCAAGGATGATCCTAGATTAGCTAATGCATCAGCCTCTGCATTCTCTTCCCTTGGTACCTGTGTTAAACTAAAGGAAACAAAAGAGAGTGCCAATTCTTTGACTATCTCCAAATATTTGATTAGCTTTTCACCTTTAACAGCATAGGATCCATTAAAGTGATTAGTGATTAATAATGAATCTACATGTACCTCAAGATACCTGATCCTCATATGCTTAGCAATTTGCAAACCAGCTATCAAGGCTTCATACTCAGCCTCATTGTTGGTAGTTTGAAACTCACAAGTTATGGAGTGGGGTATTATGTCCCCCTGTGGCGATTTTAGTAGTATTCCAAGTCCTGTTCCTTTTACATTGGAGGCTCCATCAGTGAATAGTATCCAAGGATCCTTGGTTTCTTCAAGCTGTTGGACTTCTAACTCAGCCTCCTTTTGCAAATCACTACTAAAATCTGCCACAAAGTCAGCTAAGGCTTGGGATTTGATGGCAGTCCTTGGTTCATATCTTATATCATATGCACTCAGCTTCACTGCCCACTTAGCCGTCCTTCCTGACATTTCAGGTTTCCTGAGAACATTCTTAATTGGAAAATTAGTCTTAACCATAATGGCATGAGTCTCAAAATAATGTCTTAATTTAGTAGATGCCATAATTAATGCAAGGATAAGTTTTTCTAAATGTGAATACCTGGATTCAGCATCAAGCAAACTCTTACTTACATAATAGATAGGATGTTGTGTACCTTCGTGATCCTTAACAAGGACCGCACTTACTGCTTTTGAGGATACTGCTAGGTATAAGGATAATACATCTCCCTCTTCTGGTTTCATCAAGGCAGGGGCTGAGGATAGGTAATCCTTAAGAGCTTTGAGGGCACTTTCATGCTTCTCAGTCCATTCAAATTTCTTGTTCTTCCTCAGGATGTCATAGAATTCCTTGCACTTTTCTAAGGATTTGGATATAAACCTGTTCAAGGCTGCGATCCTGCCTGTCAATCTTTGCACATCCTTAGCATTGGCAGGAGATTTGATATTCACAATAGCCTTGATTTGCTCTGGACTTGCTTCAATGCCCCTCTTTGTCACCATATAGCCTAAGAATTTACCTGCCTTAACACCAAAATGACACTTGGAAGGATTTAGTTTCATATTAAATTTATCAAGGATATTGAATGCTTCCTCCAAGTCTTTAAGGTGATCCTCAACTTTCTTGGACTTAACCACCATGTCATCAATATAAACTTCCATAGTGTGTCCAATTTGTTCCTTGAACATCATATTGACTAGCCTTTGATAGGTAGCACCTGCATTCCTTAGTCCAAATGGCATAGCAATATAACAGTATATACCAGTTGGGGTCATAAAGGCTATATCCTCTTGATCAGATGGTTCCATCTGAATTTGTTGAAATCCAGATGAAGCATCCATAAAAGTCAACAACTCATGACCCGCGGTAGCATCCACCATGGAGTCAATGTGGGGTAATGGGAAAGGATCCTTGGGACATGCCTTGTTTAAATAAGTAAAATCGACACATACCCTCCACTTTCCATTTTTATTTTGAACAACAACCACATTGGCTAACCATCTTGGATACTTAACCTCTCTTATCATACCTGCCCGAAGTAGTTTATCTACCTCTTCCTGGATAATAGCATTCCTTTCAGGTGCAAACTTCCTCCTCTTTTGATGTATAGGCTTGAATGACCTGTCAATGCCAAGTTTATGAGTAATTATATCCTTAGATATACCTGTCATGTCTTCATGTTTCCAGGCAAAGGTGGATTTCCTCCTCTTAAGGAAGGATACTAGATTCTGCTCGATTCCGCTAAGGATCCCTGACCTTATGAAGATCCTAGATTCAGGATCATCAGGATCCATGAGGATTTCTTTCACATCCTGCTCTCTTGCCTCCAAGACATCTCTTGAAGGATACTTTAATTGCTATTGCTCCCTTGGTCTTGAGGCTGGCTTCATTGATGAAGTATAGCAATTCTTAGCTTCTTGTTGATCACTCTCAATTTTCACCACTCCCCAAGGACTTGGAAGCTTTACACATTGATGATAGGTGGATGGAACTGCCTTCATATCATGTATCCATGGCCTGCCAAGGATAACATTGCAACAAGATAAGCAATCTATAACACAAAATTTTTGATAAGAATGCAATCCTTCAATATAAATTGGGAGTTTGATGTCCCCCAATGTGTTTTTGGTTTCCCCACTAAATCCCACAAGTACTGAGGATCTTGGGACAACATCAGACTCCGGTATATTCATCTTCTTGAGGACATCAAGCTGAATGATGTTCACAGAACTTCCTCCATCTATAAGGATCCTGCGAACAAAGTGGTTAGAAATAAACAATGTAATTACAAGACCATCATGATAAGGATCCTGGACATCAACACGATCATCCTCATCAAAGGTTATGACTTTATCCTAGGTAACAACAGAGGTCCGAACGGGTCTGTCTCCATTATCCATCTTGGTTTCCTTAGCATGTCTTTTTGCTGCTGAAAAGGAGGTACCACAAATGTCTGATCCGCCGGATATGAAGTTTATGACTTGTGCATCTGCTGGAGGAGCAGGAGCCCTTTCCGGGATCCTTTCAGGATCCTGGATCCTTGACTTTTTTCGTCCCAAAAGTTCCTTCAAATGCCCCTTGCTCAACAAGTAACCAAATTCCTTTCTTAGTGCAATACACTCTTCGGTGAGATGCCCGAAATCCTCATGATATGCACACCATTTGGACTTATCCTTTGTAGCAGCTTGTTTATCACTTTTCCTTGGCCACCTAGCTTTCTCACCTAGATTCTGCATTGCAAGGATTAGTTCATTGTTATCAACAGAAAAACAGTATTCAGAAATAGGAGGATAATCCTCATCATCCTCTTCTTGTTCCACTGCATGCACATTCTGGTTATCAGACTTGTTGTAGGACTTGGATTTGTTGTTCCTGAAGTAGGATCCTTGTTTCTCCTGTTTTGAGGATCCTGTCAACCTATCCTGGATCCTTTTGTCATCTTCTAGGCGGATGAACCTAAGGGCCCTGGTTCTTACTTCATCAAGATTTCTGCAAGGTGTCATCACAAGATCATCATAGAATAATGAATCCCTAAGCAATCCCATTTTAAAGGCTTCTACAGCCGTAGCAATATCCAAGTTAGGAATATCTAAGGATTCTTTACTAAACTTAGTGATGTAATCTCTAAGTGATTCATTTTGACCTTGAGTTACCCTATATAAATCACTAGTTAATCGTTCAAATTTTCTACTACAAGAGAATTGACTATTAAACAAGTTAACTAGATTAGCAAATGAAGTAATAGAGTAAGGGGAAGACTTAGCAGCCATTTAAGAGCAGATCCTGTGAGTGTGGATCCAAATCCCTTTCATAGACATGCTTCTTTTAACCTTTCAGGAATTGGATTGATCTCCATCCTCTCTCTGTATAGAGCTACATGCTCCTCTGGATCCGTTGAACCATCATACAGTTTCATGGATGGTATCTGGAATCTTTTGGGTATCTCAGCATCACATAAGGGTGGTGCAAAACGAGATATCCTATGGCTACCGTCTGCAATTTCAGGAATGGGTTTAACCACTCCTGGAACACTAGATATCATATCCTTGAGCTTCTGTAACTCCCTGGCCATAGCCTGATTGATACCTGTATCCTGCATTAAGCCATGGTTAGTGTTATATGAATTATTAAAAGTGTTACCTCCCAAAGGATTCGTGTTTGGAACTCCAGATGTGTATCCATATTGACGGGATTCTGGTATGATCGAAGGACCAGATGAAGCAATGGTTTGCATTGGTATGAAGTCTCCTTGATGAACATCCGAGCTCTGAGGCTACATACTTCTCAAGAATCCTTGATCCTGAAAGACGTTGGATCCTTGAAGTTGAGATGATCCTTGAACCTGAAAGGATCCTGGAACCACAGAGGATCCTGGGATATGGAAGGATCCTTGGACCGGGAAGGATCCTTGGACCTGGGAGGATCCTTGGACCTGGGAGGATCCTTGGACCTGGGAGGATCCTTGGCCCTGGGAGGATCCTTGAACTGCATGCATTCCCAAATATCCTCCTGACGTGAAGTATCCTTGATGCTGAAAAGAGGATCCCGATGGTTGAGAAGAGGATCCTTGAGGCTGGAAGTGAGAGCCAAATGCCTGACTCATAGTTGCTGTTCCATAACGCCTTCCTGGTAATTGACCCAAGTATTGCACGTCCGGAGTTGCTGAGTGCTGGGAAGTTATGACTGGAGTGTCGAAGTTCAGCGACCTTGGCATCAGAGGAGAGTGATCCTCCACTGATTTCTTCTGTTTCTTGATATCACCAATCTCTTGGAGGATCCGTTCATTGGTTTTATCCTACTCTTGCATGCGATCCCTCATCTGCAAAATCAGATTAAAAAGATCATTAGTAGTAGGATTAGTGGAAACAGAAGAAGTTGCTGGTTTTGTGAAAATGGGGGTTTGTCTCTTCGCAGCATTCTCAGCATTCTTCTGGGATCCAGAAGGTGGTGGAGGCAAAGGAGGAACGCCTTGTGAAGAACTGATTGCCGGCATAGAACTTGATGTATTCTTTGTTGAGGAAGCCATCTGCTTGGTTGTAATGAACCGAAATGACCACAAAAGTATGAATTTTCTTAGGAATGAAGCACCAATTGCCCCACGGTGAGCGCCAAACTGTTTTGGTCAAAAATCAAGAAATGATAATACAACCAAACTTTCTGTTGTGAGGTATGATGCTTGAATTGATGAACAACACTAAGGATCACTCTGAAATGTAATGAACAAGTGACACAAAGATTTATACGAGGAAAAAGCCCTTGATCAATGAATGATCTCCGGCATAAAAAACCTTGGGTGATGGAAACTACCGATCACCAACTCAGATTAAACAAGAAATGTATTACAACTTCGGATGATAGCGAGCTAATTACCAGGATCACTATAGTGTAATGTGCAAAAAAGTGTGTAATCGCCAAGTGAATTGTAAAGAGCTGGTGAGAGCGGTTGTAAGTGTGTGTGTTAAGCCAAAAATAGCCAAGTGTTTCTATTTAGCTCGCTATCCCGTTTAAAAATGGAAAATATCTAAGCTAACAAACATTCCGCATTTGGTGCAAGTCCTCCACGACCTCCACAACGTCCATTTCAGCCATGCACGTGCGGAATAAATATGGAATATACTCCAGGAATATCGCCAAGACCAAGTCCAAGCTTGTACTCCTGCAAAACAACATCATATTCAAAGCAGACAATCATAAGTATAAGGATCCTTACGATGATCCATGATCCTGATCCTGTAATACTTCTGAGGATCACTAATTCAGACAGAATTGAGGATCACTAAACCCAACAGTAAATGAGGATCACCGATCACTGGGAAATCCTCCCCTAACAATGGTCCTCATGAAAATCAAAGAGTGTTTATGGTTTTTGATCCAAAATTACTCAGATGATTGGTGTTTACGAGGTCTCGACTCGAGTTACAACTCCTCTCATATGAGGACTCGAGACTTGTGGTTGCGAGTTGTAACCTCGTTGATCTCGACTGAGGTCTCGACTCGTAATCTCACGGTCTCGACTGGGATTTCAACTCGAAATCTCATGGTCTCGAGTCAAGTTACACCTTTTGACTCGCAATCTTTGTTGTGGACCTTTGACCTGTGCTAATTGTTGACTTAAAAAATTTGCATTTTTTGTAAATTTTGAATCAAGCTAACAATGAATTTCTCAACAATACCTCTATACCTAACAATTTTTGGTTTGTGTAGGATATGGATATGAAGTTTATTTCGACGCATAATCAGGCGGGATATCTTGCACCACCTCCAGAGAAACACAAGAGATTGTATACTTCTTTAATCAAGGGCTTGAATAGCTGCAGGACAGTTCACGCATTACGAGAAAATCCTGTTGTCTACGAAAGCCTTGTTCAAGATTTCTGGAAGACTGCTAGGTTCGAAGCACTTGAAGCTGAAGGCAAAGTTGCAATAGTTGCTGAGATTCAAAAGAAGGTTGTCACTGTGACTGAACAGATGTTACGGGAGGTGCTACAATTTAACGACCAAGAAACTGATCCCATTGAGCTTCCAGCTGGATCTGTGGAAGCAATTTTGCCATGATTAAGTTATGAAGGAAAGTATCCATCATTGGTAAAGAAGTTTGTGCATCCATATTGGCGGCTGTTAGTGCATATGTTCATTCTTTGCATGACAGAAAACCGAGGAGGCACAGATCAGTTGAATATCACACAGTCTGCTGCTCTTGTTTGTCTGATAACAAATCAACCTTTCAACTATTCGAAGTACATATTCGAAGGCATGAAGAGGAATGTGACAGGGGTTCGGAAGGACAAGTTCCTCATTTATCCAAGGTTCTTGCAAATGATTTTTAATGCTCGTTATCCAGAATTGGTGAGATCTGGAAACACCTTAGAGTTGAAACCCATGGGTCCTACCTGCTTTGGTGCTCTCACTCCTAAAAAGGGTACTGAAAAGAGGTTTGAAGGACTAATTCCACTAGGAAAGTTTGGTCAGTTCGCTGAAACAGAAGACGTAGCAGCTGATCCTGTGTTAGTTCAACCTGCTCCTGTTAACGCTGCACAAGTCAATGCTCCTGTAAATGCTATAGTTGCTGAAGAGCACGCTGTTCAAGGTGCTACTGAAAATGTGTCTGGGACAGAGGTCCTTACAATAAACTCTGACGATGAAGGCATTGAAATTAGTTGTGATGATGAAGACGAAGCTCAGCTTCCTCCTGAAGCTGATGTTCGTTCTGCTGTTTCTACTGTTCAACTACCTGTGATTTCATCTGAAAGTTTGTCTCAGCTATTGAAGTCTATAACTGAAAAGATGGGAAATCCTCGTTCCAATCCTTCAGTACATGTAGAAGAGCAAACGTCTAGTGACCCAAAGGATCCTGATTCTCTGCCTTTGAAGCGAAAAAGGAGGGATCCTCGACCTGGAATGTATGTTGAGCAGAACCAAGATCAACCCACAAATGATGCTGAAGACGAAGATGGTTTATATGACTTTGACTTTGAGAAGAATGTCACTGATACCACCACTGCTACTGAAGATATCTTTGAGTTTGATGTTGATACTCAAAGAATGGATGTGGAAACCACCACTGCAGATATTCCAGCTACCACCAATGTTTCTGATCCTGTAATTGTTTCAACACCACCTGTTACAACTACTATTACAGGTCCAGGTCCATCTGGAACAATTCATGAAGAGCCTTGTAGTTCAAGTGGTAAACGGCCTGAAGAGCCATTAAAAATGTTATTTGACGATGATTTAAGTGATGATGATGAATTTATCAACATGAAGGAAATGAAGAAACGACTAGTTGTGCTTGAGCAAGATTCAATCCATAAAGATGCCAAGATCATTCAGCTTCAAGATACTATAGTGCAAAAGAATCAACAAATTGATTAGCTTCAAGGTGATGCCAGTTTGTTAAGTTGTTCAAGATGGTTTATGATTTGCGTGGAAAGTTGGAGAAGAAGTTTGGCCGAGAGTTTTCTGATCCAACTGATGTGGAAAGTAGAAGAAAAGCTGATGAAGACAGAGCAAGGGCATTTGCTAAGGATGACGCATAAAGAAATGCTACTATGGAGCATTACTTTAAAAGAGTTACTGATAAAGATGCTGACAAGGCAAAAGCTGAGAGGGTAAAGAAGAAGAGAGAGTTGGTGATCCTGAAGAACAAGAATCTTAATAAAAAAGATGATGATGCTCAAGCTACTCATCATCTAATGGATGTTGGTGAAACTCTTTATGATAAAGTTGGCAATCGCTCTGGTGTGGTTAGCTGGGGATTTGATCATGATCGTAAACGATGGTGGATTAAGAGTAAGGTTGGACCTGTCGAATGGTACAAGAATCCCGCTCAGTTTCAGACATTCACTAAGGTGGACCTGATTACACTGTCAAGGTCACATTATGTTGATGATCAGCCTGGCGGGCGTGGATATATGTTTTTTGAAAGACTGTAGAGAGAAGTTGCATGTGGATTTCCTTCTATGCACACTGCTGAGTCAATTGTCACTCCTGCTAAAAGGGGAGTTAGAGATCCACGTACCAACAAACGGATGAAGTTTGTGTCATGGCCGCCAACTGACAAGGAAAAGACTATTCCTTTGGTCAGGAAAATTTCAAAAGGTGCTCTGAAGACCATGCAATTTTGGGCTTATAATGAGCGTTTGGGGCAAGCTGTGATTGTCTGTGATGATAATGTGAGTGTAGGACCGTTTTCTGGACCGAAACAGTGATTATCATGATTATGTTCATAGACGGGAAGATTAGAGACGGATGAAATACTTACTTGTATAGATTTGATAACATAACAAAGCAAACCGGCCCGATTAACAAGCTAACCGAACCATACCAAAGAAGTATACATCCGGGGAGAGAGCAAGTGGTGATCTCTCCCTGGTGAGGACTTGAACCTCCTGAAATCTACAAGTGTTTGAAATGGCAAAGGGTTGCTATTTATAGCTACACCCCTTTGTCTTTCAAACACACACGGTCAAACAAATAACCCTCTCGTTTGACCACTTCAAACGAGCGGGTCCATACACGTTCGTTAGACCGTTTCACTAACTATTACAAATTCAGCATAAAATAAATCTAATCTATTCGACAAGCATCGGACACAAATCTGCATCAACAAATTCCCCCTTGTCCGTTGCTGTCGAATGCTGAAAATGCAACTGCAATCGATCTTCAGTCAAGTATTCATCTTCTCTGTGTTAAAAAATTCCCCCTTGGCCGATGATCCAGGTAAGTAGTATCTTGACGCTTCTTGTATAATAGTTCCCCCTCAAAGTACGCGTATCCGTGTTGGGCGTTGTGCAATTTCCTCAAAAGGCTCAATTGACCGATCTTCCGCTGATCTTCCAATACTCCAACCGGCATTTGATAAGGGTTCCATTCTTTTAAAAACTGCATCAAGTCTTGATCTTCAAGCATACTACATTGGTAGAGGTTTCTGGTGAACTGTCTTCTGTAAACTGTCTTTGTGTCACTAGAAAATCACAAACTCTACCACCTGTGATTGCGTTTAGAAATTTACCGAAGAAATTCAACATACGAAAATTTTTAGACAAGCATCGGACACAAATCTGCATCAACAGTGAGCTATCGTTTGATTGATCAAGTGGATTTGCTGAAGTTAGATAAAGAGGATCTGGAGGTACTTGCTCGACATCAGATCAAAGTTACAAAAAAGTATGAGAAGGTGGCCAAAGGTTGGACTTCTGTTGCTGCTTCAGTCTTACATATCAGTACAAAAGGTTTTAGTGGTTTCAAAGAACAGCTAGGAGGTAGCGGTGGAAATTGAAGTCTTAAAAATCTCTATGCATAAACCTAGGGGAAGATTGTTAGAACCTGAAGGTTTATTCAAAGAGGATTACAATGTCTAGGGGTTGATTTTGTAAAGTCTTGTTTTCATAATGTTTTGGGTCGATATGTATGTTATGGGTCTAGTAGGTTTCGAGTGGGCCCATAGAGGTTTCGACTTACATTGTTTAGTATTTAAGCAAACCACAACCATTAGGTTGAGGTTGATCAGTTGTTACACATTGAAGGCCACTCGAAACCTTGGAGTTCTTGTATCAGTCATTATTCATCAGTGAATGCAAGGCAATCGGTTTGTTTTGATCAATCTTTGTTTCGATTATATTGAGTTTTCTTGAATCCACTTGTGTTTGATTTCCGCACTTACACAAGTCGTTGTTTGATATCATTGAAAGATCCTATTGGGGTTTTACATTTACTAAACAACCCTAGTACTTAGGATGTGAAGGGATTAGAACATCAAAGCATATATGCTAACTGAATGGTTAGGTCTTCGATCTTCAATATTCCAAGGCTTCCTTGATCTTCTTCCTTCTCAAGATGGTGTTCTTAGACTCTAGGAACCGATCCTCTATGATGTGGCCATAACTTTTCTTATAAAAGCTGATTTAGGGTTTAGAACGAACACAGTATGGGTCGTACGCTATGGGTACAGGAAACACCTTCATTGAATTGGGCAGGTCCAATAGTTTTGTCGGCCATGCGGGTACGAGTCATACCTATTGTATTTGATTACTTTCTTTGACTCTTCACCTCTCCACTTCCAGCACTTCACCATTCTTTTCATGATTCATCAAAACCTGAAAATTAAAAGGAAACATGATTATTTACCCAGTCTTATTAGATTTACACTAATAACAGTGTAGAATGTAGGAAAATATGCGTGAATTATACATGTTAACTGAGACAATCACCTAGCAGCTCTGAAACAAGCATGGGATGCCCTTGCCATGCAATTTTCCAAAATGAACCATGTAAAGCTATAACTCGTAAAAAGTGAGGTGTTAACATCTAGCGTTAAAGAGTTATCAATGCCCTACTACTTACAAAAGGTGAAGATGTTATACCAAGAGATTGGAGACTTGGATCAACTAGCGTGGGTTAAAGAGAACTACAATCCCAGGCCTCAAATAAGGGTTTGGAAGTTTTGTGGCGGCTATTCAAGGATGGCTTAACCATCCTTCTTTTGAAGAAGTCGAAAACTTGCTACCAGGGCAACAAGCCCTTGTAAAGCCAATGACTAAAGCCATATTTCAAAGACTAAAGATGCTGCCCCGCACACGGATATGGGCAAAAGCAAGTACGGGTCAAATAAAATTCCCAGTCAGAAAAACTATGATGATTGATTTAATCAGGACCAAGAGATAGAATCAAACGATCAAAAAGGTGACACAACAGATCGTAAGCAAGGAAAACAATACCCTTATATATGTTATAGTTGTGGATGAAGAGGCAACCTGATCAAGGATTGTCGATCACCACCCATGGAGGAGAGGCATACAACTGTTTCTCAAGAAGAAACATAGGAGGCTGAAGCCCTATTGCAACTATTGAGTTGTTTCTAGCCCTAAATATTACAACCGAAAGCCAAAGTAATATGGTGGATGAGTGGGTTAGTTTGGGCTGCTCGAATCATTTGACATAAGAGAAGGATCATTTGAGGAATCCAGATAAACATGTAGGTTAAGATCGATTTAAGCTGTGTTTGAATTATGAACACGTATCTTAGGAAGCAAGTCTAGTTATTATATAACCTGTGGTGGGTTTTGAAGGCTTTAATCACACAAAGAAAACTCATGTACAGAGAATGTGTTTTCTACTAAAAAACCCTACTTCTCATTCTAAACAAAACCTACAATATATAGGAATAAACAAAGACCTACTAACCCACTAATTAATAATTAGGCCACTAACCCATTAAGTCACTAACTTAATCTTGCTTAACACTTCAACATTAAAAAACACATGACTAATTAAAAATACTTGGCCCATTAAAAAACATACTGATACTGACCCGACTTGACCCGTCAAGATTAATCCAACATTCACTCCTTAATCTTGACATTTTGACCCATTTCTTTATTGCTTCTTGCTCGTTAAGTGAACCACATAGGTTCCGGTCTTGCTCTTGCTATACGAACCACTATGGTTCGATTCTTTCTTTCTTTATCTTTGGCTATCGATATTCTTCTTTCTTTCTAATCAACGCCCTTTCTTTTTCGTTCTGATTGGTGCTTGCTCTTTCTTTCTTGTGACACCGGTCTCTTTCTTTCTTTCTTTCTTACGCGGCCTACTTTCTTTCTTGCTAAGTGACGCCGGCCTCTTTCCTTCTTTATACTTTCTTGTGGCACCCCTTCTTTCTTTCTTTCTTTCTTTCTTTCTTTTCTTTCTTTCTTTCTTTCTTTCTTTCTTTCTTTCTTTCTTAAGGATTCAATGATTTGAACCCGACTTTCTTTCTTGCTGATCTTACTAGTTAACTCACTTTAAACATGCTTCTTGCTTGCTATCAATTGCCAAAAAATAACCTTGTTAATCGCTTTCCAAACTGTGCTACTCTCTTGCTATATTTTCAACATGCCTGCATGCTTCAACCTGTTCACATTAAATTATATTTCAACATGCTTTCCATTTAATACTCCTGCCTAGTTGCCTGCTTGCTTGCCAATTCCTCTCAACCAGTGTGGCAGCTGAAATTAATTGAGGTGTGTTCTTGCTTAAATCGATCACCTTCTTACTTCCTTGCATTACTTTCTTTTCTTCTTCGAACTCTACAATGTAAGTTTCTTCACATGCTTGCTAGCTTCAGCTTATTGAATTAATTTCAAGATCTTGTATGCTTTTTTCTTTCAATCATAATAGTGGCGACCAGAGAAGATGATCCGTTTCCTCCTTTCTATTAATTCTTTTGTTCAACAACTTCCATCTCACTACCAAATTGCCATCTCTTCCCCCCCCCCCCCCCTTTGTCATCACCTCTAATTGCCGACCATCTTTTCCCACTACCATATGTTTGCCTCACCAACCTACTTGCTTATAACACCACCGATCAACGCTGCTGTTTTCATTCTTTCTCTTCTTAGCCCCGCAACCAATAGGAGCTGCTCCCTTCTACTTAGAATACGACTCTCAAACCGACCCTCTCTTTCTTGCTACGAATCAGGTATGAGCCTAGGGCTCTGATACCAAATGTTGGGTTTTGAAGGCTTTAATCACACAAAGAAAACTCACGTACAGAGAATGTGTTTGCTGCTTAAAAAAACCTACTTCTCATTCATAAAGAAAACGTACAATATATAGGAATAAACAAAGACCCACTAACCCACTAACTAATAATAGGGCCACTAATCCATTAACACTTCAACATTAAAAAACACATGACTAATTAAAAATAGTTGACCCATTAAAAACATACTGCTACCGACCTGACTTGACCCGTCAAGATTAATCCAACATAATCTAAGTCAGATTTTCGATCACATGTACTTGTTTTTCTTTCGTTTGTCAAAGTTTTGGATTAATAAAAACTTAAGTCGTGTGAAAGTTATCGGTGTTACTCACCCGGGTTGTGTTCACGATAATGTTGATCGAAAGGTTACTCCCTTTGTGAGGTTTAACATGTAATTGGTATCTACCTGTTTTGTATTTGTCAGTCTGTGACCCATTTTAAGTATCATTAGTCATGTTGTTATGTCCCTATTTTCTACCTACAATTGGCCTCTTTTTTTATACAAAAATCAAGATTTACACACTTAAACCAAAAATTTGATCCATCCAATATGTTATGTAGCCCTGTGCATAGTGTACTCAGCAAAACTATACGTGGTCACAAATGAGGTTATATTAGTTGTTAAATCTGGATGTTGTATCTCTCTCATTTTCATCGATGCGGATAGCTCTGACCAATTCAATTTTAATCTAATTCAATAGCTTAGACTTTAGACTAAAGAAAACACAAAATGTAATAGTCAATAAATTGAAATCAATTTGGTCATGAATATGTAACATTCTCACACTGTTACCCCAAAATTGTATTAACTTAGTTTGTTTATATTCCAATTCAGTGGTGTCACTGTGGTGCATACTGAAGAACCATCTAAGATATATCATATATAGAAGTTGCGGTTGTCAATGGAGATTAGAATGTTGAAGCAAACTGCATATTCATTTATAATATTATTGCTTTGCTTTCAAATCCTTCTAGCAGAACAAGATATTGTATCTCACATGAAGGGCAAGAAGCTAAGAATTATTGTTCCTACTTTTAACGTATTCCCAAATTTGATACAAATGGCCGTTGATACCAGAACAAATCTACCATCGGTCAGCGGGTTTTGTGGGGATGTCTTCAATGCTGTACTTAGTGCCTTAAACTATGGAGTAGACATTGAATTTACTCCTTACCCCTTTTGAAGAAGGAAGGGCTTACAATGATCTAATTGACAAAGTCTACTTTAAGGTATGTGTGTTTTCACTAATGAAAAAAAGAATATAAATCGTTCAAAAAGGGTTCAGGTTGAAACATGTCTTTCTTTAGTAAGGGTTGAAACCCCCCAAATAGAGTGTTTTGCTCCTGGTTTTTACTTTTAAGGAGATTGTATGTTATAATAGACTTTGGTAAGTATCAACCCTGTGACCATTTCCCATTTTCTCAAATCTTTTTTTTTATCTTTTGACCCATTTAACAACTGAATAAGTATTATCAATCAGTTATATATGAAAATATAATAAGAATAGTTTAGAAGCTTGTCTAGACTAATAAAATCGTATCTTCTAGTTATAATAATGATAAATCCTACAAATCTTAGATTAATTATAAATAACTAATAAATTTTACCTAATACTAGTTCTTTGCACACGTACAATCTACCAGTTTTTAAGTTAACTTATTGTAATTGTGTTTTTAACTAAAGCTTCAGACATTATTTGTGAAGTAGTGCCATAATTTTGTGTGTAGTATTGTTATTGTATCAGGAATTTGATGCTGCTATTGGGGATATAACAATCACATCAAATAGAAGTCGCTACGTTGACTTCACGTTACCATTCAGTGACATGGGAGTTGGCACATTAACACGAAATGCTAAGAAAAGCATGTGGATCTTTTTAGATCCTCTTAGTGCAGATCTTTGGTTCACAAGTGCTGGTTTCTTTCTTGTTTTGGGCTGTCATTTGGTTTATTGAACATCGTACAAATGAAGAGTTTCAAGGTTTAACAAGACAGCAAATTGGAACGACCCTCTGGTTTGCCTTTTCGACTCTTGTTTATGCTCATCGTAAGCTTTCTGAATCTGATCTCATTTTAGTTACAAGATTGATCTTTCTAAGTGTTATGATCAGTTTTTGTTTTTGTAGGAAACACCCATTTAAACTATTTTAGATCAAAATAATAAATGTTTGATGAGTTAAACTATAGAGAAACTACACTGGTCCTTAAATGTAGAGGTAGTAATATGGGCATTTTGTTCGAGTTACGTAGCTGGTCAAACGCACAAGCTAAGTTATGTCAACAGGGCTGTTTTCTAGCATTGATTGAATTGGTTTTCGTCAGGTTTGGTTGCCTGAAAAACACAATCTTTATACATAATTAATGAATTGATTGTGATTAGGAAACAATCATATTACATTTAATAATGAAAATCTAAAAATACAAGTTCTCTCCTGCTTTGCTATTGGTGGGATTACTAAGTATGATGCTAATGATGATGACTTTTAACTATTTGACCAATTCCTTAATTATAAAGATAATTTTCTGTTTGACCCTTAATTATATTATATATGAACACAAAGCAGATCGACTAAATTTTGATCGAAACTGAGTGTTGTATCTGCTTGAAAAATGATCTGATAATTTGAAACAGGAGAGAAGCTCAAAAGTAATTTATCAAGATTCGTGGTCACGGTCTGGTTTTTTGTGGGTGCTTGTTCTGACATCAAGTTACACCGCAATGTTAAGTTCACTTATAACCGTACAACAGATTACATCAAATGTGGGGGTCGGTCAACTCCATGGTGTTTCCTCTCATGCCTTATACAAATTTCAAAATAGTGATGGCATAGCGGATTAAGATCACCTGCGGACTATGTTAAAGCTTTAAGAAGTGGAAGAGTAGGTGCCATCTGTTGATGAAATCCTCTATGTAAAATCAGTCCTTGCATTGTATCCGACTGCCAGTTTTCCTTGGTGGCAACAGAAACAACCACTAATGGTTTCGCCTTTGTGAGTGTTCTCCAATCCTTTTAGTAAGAGGTTGTGACAATGAGTGGGATGTTGGGCGAGTTGTTAACAAATAAAATTAAGAAAACACATGGGTTGAAATGAGTTCATTTAAAATGAGTCAGAGAGTTGATTCTGGTTGGCGGGTTGAAATGTGCAACCCGACCCATTAAACCCATATTTTTAAACAACTCATATGAGTTAACGAGTTATAAGCGGGTTTTTGGGTTGTAAAATGTGTAATATGAATTGTTTATTTGAAAATCTTGAAAATGGATCGGAAATTGCAGGTGTATCTTCAGAAAATGAAAATGCAAAAAAAGAATAATAAAAGTATCTTTTAAACCACCGCGTATTAATACGACCCAAAACCTGTTTTTTTTGTGTGTGTCAGATTCGGGTTGGGTTTCGGGGCATGTCATTTCAGGAATTGTCACCCCTACATACACCTCCCCCAAACTCAAACTTAAGCTACTGTTCCACAAAAAAAGAACTCACAACACCCTTTATAGGTAGCGGGCTTTAACGCATAGCAAATTACAATGAAAGTTTATTATTTGAATGTTACATGTCATTAACTAATTAAAAGGCTCTAGTAAACTTTATACCGGTGTGAGTCTTAGATTCATTTGACATTTTAAGATAAAGCACAACTCATATACTCGATCCCTATTTGGAATAAACTTTTGTTGACACATTTGACATGTTTGAGATAAAACATAACTCGGGTATCTGCCCATTTGTTTGGTGCCTTTCAAGCAATTTTGTATTTATTACAAAAGACAACCCAAATCAAACAATAATTTCTCTTGTTTAGCTAACTATTTGACACATTTGAGATAGAAGCAACATTACACAATAAGTTCTCCTTTCCAGGTGTTCCAAAAAGATTCACCGTTGACCAAGGAGATGTCTGCTCAGATAGCAAAGCTCCGTGAAGATGGGACACTGAAAGCAATAGAAGAGAAATGGTTAAAACGCCAATCTTCAGTGACATGGAAAGAGCTATCTGGCCGTCCAACAAATAGTTTGGATCTTTACGGGCTTAGGGGCCTGTTTCTTACATGCGGGTTGTCCATGGTTTTGGCGCTTTTGGGATCCATGGTCTATCTTGTTCGTGAAAGATGTCATGGAAAAAGTAAGATGGAGATATTGATGTGTATCTTACGAAGATCTAATGTAATCCATGCACAAGAAAGAGATAAGGAACCGCCGGTTTAGTTTGCTGGAGTCAAATACATGTTGATAATGGTTCAATATATAAATTTAACTTCATATTTATAATCATATTAATATAACCAAGATACCAAAAAAGCAGCAGCACTGTGTGGTTTACTTCCCAATTTGTGGCAAAGGCCTATGGTTTTGCTGTTTTGTAATTTGGGTTTGTAAAAAATCTTTATTAAGCATATCATTTCTAGAAAACTCAGCATTTACGATTGATTTGCAACCAAAATGGCGATTGGGTGTTATTTGTGACCATATTAGCGACTGAAAAATGCTGTTGCAAATATCGTGACTGATTTTGACCGTTCTATCACATCTTTTTTCAACCGATTTGCCACCGCTCCATTTTGCAACTAATTTGCGACCACCCTGTTGCGACAGTTTTTCAGTAACAAAACTGTAACATAATATAAAAAAAATTGCCTGATTTAGATTTTCTTACAAATCGACTTAATTATACAACAATATACAAATACTGATTAACCAAGATTTATAAAAAATTTCATAAATTATTATGAGTTCACCCAAAAAAAAACTATAAAATCATAAAATGATACAATATACCAATCTAACAGTTTATAGAATAATATAATCAATAATTTCCATAGTCTTCATGGACAGTGCATTGTTTGTCCCATAAGTGTCTTCATGTCTGCTGAACTAATATTAGTATCTTCCTTGTGTTCCATAAAAATTAGATAGTATTAGCTACACAATACAAAAAACCTTATCAATAGGTTGAGACCTAATTCAGTTTAACATGCTCCAATTTCATCCCAATGAAGACTTCATATACAAAGCTGACTAATTAGTCACCTCAGAGTTGTAGAATTTGGTTTCTCTTTGATGGTCAACTGCTCTCTCTAGCTTCACAATTGGATTTACAAGGTTTCTGTTGAAAGTATATAGTTTTAATGTGTCAGTTTAATGTTGCAAATGTCATTAAATAAGTTGTAGGTCCAACTAGTGGAGGATCTAGTCGCCTAATCCTTGTATACGAACAAACCCGGTTGTGCGAAATCCAACCGGGAAAGCAAACTGAGATAAGAACACGAACACAAAGATTAAGATACTCAAATATATTCAGATCAGAGAGTTTGTTTACAACAAGATGATAATACATAAACTGCACTCAAACTCACTGTTAGTTCTCTCTTGTTTCTTATCTGTGTTCTATCTTCTGTTCTCTAATTCTTATTTTGTCTTCAGTCCAATGCTGCTTATATAAGCGACAGAGACGACGAAACTGCTTCAGCCGACGAAACAGCTCGACGAAAAACCAATGTGACGAAACAAAGTGTGTTTCGTCACACTCCCAAAGTCTTTCGTCATCAGCAGCAAGGTATAATCTTTCGTCGCAAACAGACATTGCATGTCTTTCGTCATATGTATTTGGCTGGGTATTTCGTCATCTGCAGCAATATACAGGTCTTTCGTCATGCAGCCAATATCAGGAACAGATCAGCCGCAGATTGAACATGCAAATCAAATAGACAGCAGCAAACTGCAACATGCAGAACAACAATCAGACAGCAGACTTGACGGAGGAAAACAAGCCTTGGTCTTCAACTCGTAACGATGTTGAACCGAGCGAGACACATCCATAAAGTGTATCAACAAACTCCCCTTGGATGCTGCTCGTGAGGGTTCATCTTCCATGTCTATCATGTCGGAGGATCTTCAAGGTCTTCACGCGTCGTAAGTAGAAAGTGTATCAACAAACTCCCATTTTCATTTAGGAAGTGTGTTAACAAACTCTCCCTTAAAATAAACTCCATTTTCAGCACATAGATCCTTGAGGTGTTGATGATAGGTCAGCGGCAACTCGATCATCTTCATCTTTTGAGTGCCTCCACGTCGTGTCTTCATTCCAAAGCTTGTTATCGAACACGTTCTCTTCGCCTTTAGCTGGTTTGATTATAGCATCTGCACATACAAGAAAGCTAAACGCGTAATGAGAACAACTGCTTGGAATATAGTTAACGTAAACAAACGACACACATGTGACCAGTTATCAATCAACTACCGTCCGACAGTTTGAAAGTTTAACAAATTTATCAATTTTAGTTTTTAACTTTCAAAACGCGCAAACTTCGACCGTTTATGAAGATTTAGTCGATTTGGTTTTCGTTCAGGTTTCAGGTAACGAACACTCGAGTTCCAACATCGGGCAATCAAAAGAAATTAGAAATAAAATCTTTTTGGCTTTTAGAAAGTTTATATTAAAACACACCTAAAATCTTTTTGGCATTTTGAATATGTGAAATGTAAAGACAGAAAGCAGTAAGTAAATATATACAAAGATGCAGAAACTGAAAGCATTAAAAAAATATTTACAGACATTCTTTTTGCGAGTTTCGAGGGTAAGAGAATCATATCAGTGTACGGTCACGCAAAACATTCTTGTTGTTCAGTTAGTTAAGATTTAAATAAGCATCCTATAACGATTATCGGTATTGTTGTCCACGTAAGCTCGACTTATCAGATGTAATCGCGGCGAGGGGATACGATTAGTGTATGATTTATACTTATCGACCGGTGTTCATCCACACACGATACATTCCCGTATCAAGGTATGCACGAGAATTCATCTTACTGGTGAGTATACCATTTATCATCTGTTTTGACGTATATGAAAATGTGAGATACTCACTTATTTTGAATTGAAAACAAGCCCTATGTGATAGAATCACTTATTGATGAGGAACTTGATTGACTCCCGGATAAATGTGATATATTATCACTTATTTTGTGGACATGTGATTGTTTATCACTTATTGAGGTCGTATGCAATATGTACACGTATGTATGGTATCATGGAAGATCTAGACTTCGTCTCCGTTATATTTTGGTAAAAGAAACAACCATGATACCCAGATGATAAACATCATAAAGACCACATATCTCAGAACCTCGGCAATCTCTCAAACGAAATTTCGGTACTAAGACCATATGCCAATGAGCGGTTCCCAGACAATCTTCAGTCGATTTAAGTTTATATCACCCTGCACACTTTAAAATGATTGTGAGCCTACCGATACATCTTATATAGAGCTGCTTATCGTTTTTCATTTTAAGTTTGAAGAGGTTTCGACAGATCACTGATGTACTATCATTTTCTCTTTTACTCGCCAGGAAACTCATTTTTGTTTTTCTATTGTTTTTGTGTTTTTGAAATTTTTCGATGTTTTTGGATTTTTCAAACTTGGATTTACTCCCCCTAAAATGTAAAAACTATGACGATAAATTAAAAACACAAAGATATTTACAAAAATGATTTTCCGATGTTGGTTTTACTCTTGCTTGACCTTAATGCCGTTTACCAGTAATAAAAAGTCAAATCGTGATTTGTCAAATGCTTTGGTAAAAAAGTCAAAGCTATCATCCCTAGGGTACCAGAGACCGGTGTCCGGGCAACCCTTTAAATAACAAAAAATCCTTTTTACAGCTGCAAGATGTGAGGCCTTCGGGTTAACTTGATATCTGGCAAGCAGGCACGTTGGATACATTATATCTGGTCTTGATGCTATGAGGTACATAAGAGATCCGATCATCACGCGGTAGTATGAGGGGCTAACAACTTCACCCTTCAAGTCCGGATTAATTCCATGATTTTGCTGCAGTGGGGTACCAATGGGTGTTGCATCAGACATCTGGAACCAGCTCAAGATGTCACCAACATATTTAGTCTGATAGATGAATATCCCAGACTCAGTTTGCTGAACTCGTAGGCCCAAAAAGAAATTCATTTCCCCCATTGCGCTCATCTCGAATTTATCCTGCATAACACGCTCGAAATTCCTACACAAAACATCGTTAGTAGAACCAAATATAATATCATCTACGTATACCTGTACCAATAGAAGATCTCCATCCTGTTCCTTGATGAAAAGAGTGCAATCGATAAGACCTCTGCGAAATCCATTCTCCAGCAGATAATTAGATAAGGTTGCATACCAAGCTCGCGGTGCTTGATGTAGACCATAGAGAGCTTTGTTGAGCAACCAAACCCGATCAGGGTGAATAGGATCTTCAAAACCTGGAGGCTGTTCGACGTACACCTCTTCTTCAACCACACCATGTAAGAATGCGCTTTTCACGTCCATCTGGTAAACCTTGAATCCTTTGAAGGAAGCATAGGCTAGAAAAATCCGAATGGCTTCTAGACGTGCAACCGGTGCATAAACTTCGTTGTAGTCGATCCATTTAATCTGACGAAAACCTTGAATGACTAACCTCGCTTTGTTTCGGATAACTACTCCACGGTCATCCTTTTTGCATTTGAAAACCCAACGGGTACCAATCTTCTTGTAGTTTTCAGGTTTCTCAACTAGTTTCTAGACACCTAGCTTCTGGAATTGTTGCAGTTCCTCCTACATAGCTTCTACCCAAAAATTATCCTTCAAAGCTTCTTTAATAGATTTTGGTTCTTCTTGTGATACATAACACGCGAATGACCAATCGTTTTGTTGACCCGATTCTCGAATCCCCGCATACAAGCCCGCATTGTTGTTATTTCGCAACATGTTTCTTGTTTGAATGCCACTTTGTACATTACCGATGATGTTTTGTTGAGGATAGGTATTATGAATTCTTGTGTCTGGATTATCTGGAACTTGAATATTTGTACCCAGATTGTTGAAGTTGAGATCAACAACCAATTCAATACCTGGAACTGACGAAGAGGATGATGCAGTAGCTTCAGCTGTTTTAGGGGCATCCACTGGAGGTGTAGCCTCTGAAGTACCATGAACAGCTGTTGTTGGAGCTTCTTGGTCTGCATCGAGAAATTCATCATCCTCTGAAGATTCGTTCAGTTCGGTAGCATCGTGAAAATCCTCATTGTCAAGAGCATTATTGTTAACTGAAGATGGTTCCTGATTGTTAACAATAATTGGACGAACCAACAGTGAATCTGTTGCGTTGTCACTCTCGAAAACATCTTTGCCGCAACACTTTCTTCGACTTCTTTAATATTGATCGAATTGAAAAAGTCGTCGTACTCAAACATCCAAGGCTGACCAGGACATTTGACTGGCAATGTGTGCCTTTGTACTCTGACTTCAGACCATTCCTCGACCCTTTTTGTCTCTAGATTCTAGACTCTTAAGTTAGGGGTGGCATACCCAAGAAAGTATCTTTCAATGGCTTTTGCCCCAAACTTTCCATTAGGATCGATTATTGTGCAAGGAGCTCCAAACGGTTCAAGAAATTGTAAATCTGGTTTCCGTTTGTGAAGAAGCTCAAAGCAGGTCTTGTTGTGTCTTTTTACTGTAAGGACTCGATTCAATGTGTAACATGCAGAGGCCACAGCTTCACTCCAGAATGGAATGGGCAACTGGGACTCTACCAACATAGTCCTAGCAGTTTCGATCAATGTGCGGTTCTTACGCTCAGCGACGCCATTCTGTTGAGGAGTGTAACTTGCACTGAATTCGTGAAGAATACCTTTGGATGTGCAAAACTCCGCCATTGCATGATTTTTAAATTCAGTTCCATTGTCGCTGCGTATGCGTCTTACTTTCAAAGAATACAAATTCTCAATCGTTGTGATCAAGTTTTTGGTAATTCCGAAAGTGTCACTCTTGTGTGCCATGAACGCCACCCAAGAAAATCTTGAATAATCATCAGTCACCACGAGGCAGTACTGATCATTCCTGATGCTTTTATGCTTGACAGGAACGAACAAATCCATGTGCAAACGTTCAAGCGGAACTGCCACGGTGTTGATCTTCTTAGTCGGGTGTGACTTCTTTCTTTGCTTCCCTTTCTGGCATGAAATACAGACGTCTTGAAGATGGAAATTTTTAAGAGGAACACCAGTCACTAATTCATTTGACACCAAGTGATTCATTTTTCTTAAATGAATGTGTCCCATTCGTTTGTGCCAAGAGAATGAATCCTTTTCTGTGGCTTTGGAAACGAAACAAGTTGCTTGTGCAGACGTTGTAATTGCTTGGCTCATATCAAGGACATACAAATCGTTAATCCTTGGAGCAGATAAGAGAATCCAGTCTTTGGGGATCTTGAAGCCGGGTTTCAGCACATAACATCCATTTGCATCAAAGTGTACTGAAAACTTCTTATCACAAATTTGTGAAACACTGAGAAGATTGTGATCAAGTTGTTGCACAAAGTTGATCTTGTCAAAGCTTACAACCCCGTTGGATACCATTCCTTCACCAGTAATATATCCGCCTTTATCTCCAGCAAAAGCAACATAACCTCCTTTAATAGATTTAACGTCGTAGAGAAGCCTCATGTCGCCTGTCATGTGCCTGGATGCCCCACTATCAACAATCCAATGACTGCTGAAAGTTCCTCCTAGAACACCCTGCACATGAACTCACATGATTAGTTGGAGATGGGGACCCAAGCCTTTGTGGTCTTGGGTCTTCCATTTTCATCGACAAAAGTTATTTCAATTTCTCGATGATTAGGAAATTGTGATGTTCCCCCTGAATTGGTAACCGTTTTTGGTTTCCAAGTCTGTTGTGTTTTACCAGTTTGATTTTTGAATTCTTAACTTCGTGATTGTTAGAAGTTTTAGAAAATTCTGGTTTAACTGAAACAGGTTGTTTGTGAACCACGTCGGTTTTAATCGCCTTTTTAATTACCTTGACTTGTTGGCGTCTCTGTTTCTTTTCCCTTTCTTTTACAAGACGGGGATCTTGTTTTGAAGAAACAAATAGCTTTCGGTAATTTTGTTCACGGGGATCATCAACTTTGGCTTTTAGTTTATGAAGATACGGACAATTTCGAATAATATGTCCAATTTCACCACACTCAAAACATGATCTTCGTTCAACAAACCCCAAAGTAACATTTGACTGTCTTGTTGATGGACTTTGTGATCCCGAGGTACTTGGTTTTGAACTGTTTGGTTCATTTCTTTTCAAAAGTTTAACTTGATTGATATGATCTAAGTTGGATTTATTTGCAAAAGTTTCCAATTTATCCGTTCCCTTTGATTTCACAAAGTTCACCTTCTTGTTCTTCTTTTGGTTCGGTTCCTTTCGACCTTGAGTCGTTGATTTACCTTTTGGTTTGGTATGATATTGATGCTTGTTCACTGTTGGCAATCTTTGATTTCCATATTGTTTTCGAACTTCAGCTTTTGGAATCGGAGGACATTGTGTTACCACAATTCGAGAGCTCGACTCTCCCAAAAACTTACTTGTCGAATCTTCAAAAACTTTACTGATTAAAGATTGATTTACATTTTTAATCGGAAAATCTTTGTCAGAATAGATTTTTTCATCACCAACAAAAGTGTACAGCAAATTCACACTCTCAGATTTTTGTGCAGAAGTGGACTCAACCTGAACAGTCTTAGCAGGTTTTGCGGGAGGATCACATAGAATGTGATTCTCGAGAGGTATGTCCTCTTCTTTGATAACCGCATCAGACTGTGCAGAGTCAGTATCATTGGATTCATCATCTGAAGAATCAGCATGCTCAACAATGACTGGAGGATCCTGATTTTGTTCGGCAGTTGATACTTTCGTATCTGCTGACACATCCGAGTCTGATGATACTTCCGTTTTGTATCCGAGTCCGGTTGCAAATTCCTCTATGTCTAAAGGAACTGATTGCTCAAAATAAGTTCTATTCTCCTCATCAGGTCTAACAGGTGGTGGACATTTTTATATTCAATGCACATGACATCCTTTTTCTCTTTTTGTATGTCAATGATGTGATCCAGCACATACCTAGAGTTTGAGTAACTATCTAGCTTAAGCCGGATCGCCTCACTTTCACACTTTACACAGGCTAACTCTTTTTGCATGACCTTGAGATGATTGATATAACAGTTTATGTCAGTTTGTTTTCTTGAAACCATTTTTGTTAGCTCAGTTTTATCTTTTCTAAAATTTTCAATCACCGTTTTAAACTCCTTTTCATGGTTTTCATAAAACATGTTAGCCTCTTTGCATTTCGAAAGATCCACTATCAACTTTTGATTGTGGATATATGTCACGTCATACTTGCTTTGCAAATCATCATATTTGCTTTGCAAGTCCGACAATTTATCACCTAAACTAACACAGTTATCACATTTATCAGAAGTTGGTTTATCGACACATACCTGACTTGACGAACTGCCAACATTAGCCATAAAGGCTGAATGAAGAGAAGAAGAAGAATAAGCAGCTTGATCCACCAATATAGATCTTCTATGATTCACTGCTTCAGCTCCTCCCAGCAATTCATCAACATCTGCATCGACTGACACACTTGACGTTTCATCCAAATGATCATCGCCTGAAGTTGAGGATTCTTCATCTGAGCTTCTACTGTAACCAGAACTGTCTTTATCTTCAGATGATTCTCCACCACTGGCGGAAGATTCTCCACCACTGGCGTGTTTCAGATCCTTGACAACCTCAGCAAAACAAGCTGTTCCATGCTGAACATCACTTCCTAACTGAATCGACTAGTCACAACCTTCATCGACTTGTACCACAAGAGCCTGGTTGGCATTTGATGCTCCTGCTTGATTTAGGTTGTTCACAGGCATCAGCGTACGCTCGTTATTCCTGTTTTGATTCTGATTCTGCTGGTTGCCTTGATTCCTGAACGGATTCTGGTTCCCATGCTGAGCTGGCTTTGTACATTCTTTCTTGAAGTGACCTCGCTCACCACAATTGAAACACTTGACTGATTGTTTGTCGAACCCGTACTTGGTGTCTTTCTTGCTTTCCAAGCTGGTTCTACCAGTCCTTTCCATGAAGTCCTTAGCTCGCCTAACAGCACTAGCGAAAGCCCATTTGATGTCCATCAAATCCATTTCCTCCTTATCAATCTGATGATAATCTTCTTATGTCAGATTGATGTTTCTAATTTGATCTGCTATTAACCCACAATACGCGCTCACCAAAGTGTTCAGTAGCTCCATATGTTCTTTAGCTACTTCAACACTTACTTTCGAAAAATTTGAAGTGTCGAGCCGAACTGTATTTTGATTAGATGACGGACCAGCAGATGAGGTGCTTCCATAACAAGCTTGCTGTGGAACTGGTAATGGATTTCCGTACATATCTCTTGCTCTGATAGATTGATAGCTTTGCTTTGAGACTTCTGGTTGTGGATTTCCGTACATGTCAGTGCTTGAGACAAAAGCCGTTTGAGTTGACGAAACTGGTAGAGGATTTCCGTACATGTCTCTTGATACAAAGGCCGTTTGAAGCTGAGCAAGTGGAGCAGGTCATGCAGCAGTGCTAGAACCTCCACAGTTTCCATAATATATTTCAGGATTCTGTGGCACTGGAATCCTTTTGGCCTTCCTGATTTCTTCTTGATCTTTGTTCTCCAAGAGCTGAATGAAATCATTGATGTTTGTCGCAGCCAAAGTGCCATTGTATTTCAAGATTTCCAAGAAACCTTTCCATTGAGCTGGTAATGCGTCGGCAAACTTGATAACAACTTCTTCTGGAGTCACTACTACCCCAAAGTTACTTAACTCAGTCAACAAGTGATAAAACATAACCACAATTCTGTGTTTTGCCCAAGGACATACGTATGGAATCTTTCTTCCCATCCAGGATATTCATTCATGTGCATTAGCTTCGGTGGACGATTAAGGCTTCCGGTTTCACTTTCGCTTAAAAGTATACTTTGAATACTTTGAGTTTGATTTGAAACGAACGCCCATTGACTTGTCGAAATTTGATTCGCTTGAGATGGAACTGACGAGGATGAGGGTGCGGGAGATTCGGCCCATGATGGCGATAAACCAGTGCTTCTATACTTGCTCTCCGTATTAGACGGAATACCCCACCAATCTGAACTCATTTTGGATATTTAAAAATGAATACCTGCTTAAATCACTTAAAACAAACCGTTAAGACAATTTTTGAAAGCTTCTGTTAAAAAGTTTGAAGTGAAACCCATGAAAGACTTGATTTTTGGCGAAACACCTTAACTGACGAAAAAGGGTTTTTGTAAATGACCAAACTGACGAAAAATAAGGTCTTTCATCAAAGACCAATTTTGACCAAAAATGGGGTTTTTTCGTCAAAGCCAATTTTGAAGAAAAATAAGGATGTTTCGTTGACTAAAGTGCACACACACAATCTTTGAGATATTTCATTTGTTTATTATTTTCCTTTCTTTCCTTCTTTTTAATAAACAAACCTTATCCTGACAAAAGGATGGTTTGTAAACCCACTTCTGAACACACCATACCTTATCACAATAGAGTTCACCAACCCATCATTGCCTGTCAACCTTTTCAAACAAATATAATTTTTAATCTATAACACTTCAACTGTAACTCAAACAAAGATCAAACACAAATATATTTGATGAACAATATGAATAACTGATGAACTCGATGAATTTTCCGGTCACCTGAAAACTTTCCGAACACGAAATTTTGCACAAAAGTTTACTCAAAACCAAACTTTAACATGTAAACATGATTTTAACAAGGTTTTTGATTAAACTAACAACAAAAATATCATGATTTTCAAGGTGATGAAACTGTTTTTTCTAGAAAATATAATTTTAAAAGCTTAAACTCAAGAACAAATTCTGAAAAACTCATGAAAATCTTATAAAAACACAAGAAAACTTCTCGGTTTTAACAAGGAAGAGAGCCTCGGCTCTGATACCACTTGTAGGTACAACTAGCGGATGATCTAGTCTCCTAATCCTTGTACACGAACAAACCCGGTTGTGCGGAATCCAACCGGGAAAGCAAACCGAGATAAGAACATGAACACAAAGATTCAACGTTTAATATACTCAAATATATTCAGATTAGAGAGTTTGTTTACAACAAGATGATAATACATAAACTGCACTCAAACTCACTGTTTGTTCCCTCTTGTTTCTTATCTGTTGTAACACCTGTGCCTCCACGGCCATCAAACAAATACCAAACCAATGAAATATTATATTTCATACTTGGGATTTGTAAAAATATGTGTATCATTTGCACATATCAATTCTTGTTCAATTTCAAACTCTAAATCGCTTTCTGGAAGGTTATACGCGCACCGATGCGTAAATATAACCAGTTTAATGCAACAAACACTCCGGAATAGTGATATAGGCTTAACATACCTTAAATAGCCTTTACATAACTTAGAAATAAGTTTTGAAGGCTTTGGTATGGCAAAATCAAGTTAAATCGCTTACAGGGACTAAAGTTGACAAACTGCCAAAGTATGCCAATTTGAACTGTAACAGACATTCCGGAACATGACCATAAGTTAAACATACCATAAATATCCTTTACATAGCTTAGAAATAAGCTTTGAGGTGTTCGGTGTGCTAAAATAAACTTTTGGGTCATTCAGGGACTAAAAGTGTCAAAAAGTGCACAAGTTTGCACTTTCGCGCATAACTTACGTTCTGAATACATCCGGACATCCAAAAATTTATGTAAGCATGACTATATTATATTTTAGTGTTCGCCTTAAGAAAAATCCATGCGTCGCGTCATTTGGATCGTTTTTCGCGCTTATGCGCATTCCGTCGTAATTAAGCGAACATCGCGTTCGTACGACCAAACGAACCATCATCCGGCATATTTTTGAGCATGTTTTGAGTTCCCTATACTTTAACTTCATTTTAGAGCCTTGAAATGAGGTTAACGGGGTTCAAACGCATCGAAAAAGGCCTTAAAACACAACAGGGACCAAAACTGCCAATTTGGAAACATTTCTGAAACAGAGGGGCAGTGGTGTAGCGCGAGCCCTAAGGGCCTATGCAGTCGCGCTACGCGACTGCCTATTCTGGGCAGAAACATGCAGAAAACTCATTTTTCGCATTTTCGGGACCAGATTCGATGTATCGACAGCTGTTTACAGCTGTTTTGCACTCCCAAATCCTTTGCCAAGTGTTGATTCCCTATGGTTAGTGGCAATTTAGTCACCATAACCTTTCGACACTTGTACGGACATGATTAAGGCACGATTTTCGACAAACGATCTTAACGGTTCGGGTATTCCTATAAATACCCCATCACCCCAACCTCATTTCTTACAAGAATTCTGATTTGAGAGCTCTAAGTTGAAACCATTGTTTCATACCTGAGTTCTTGGATCGGGATTAGCATTCGGGGACCCTTCGTAAGTATTCTTTCGTTCTTTTCCTTATTTTACTGCTTTTCGAGTTAGAAAGTCAAACTTTGTTTGACTTTCAGCGTTGACCAGTAATGGTCAATGCGAAGTTCGTTTGAACTTCGCAACGTGAGTGTAATCACGTTGGTCATAGTCCCTTGGGACTATGCCCACTGATTACCACGTTGTCTAGGGTCGTAGGGTAGGCGATCTAATAAATCGCCTATACCTTCGAGCCCGACCCAGTTTGGTCGATCATTAGGATCCGACCAAATACATTAGGTGACCTTAGTTTAGGGCATAACCTTCCGAGGTTATACCCTATGGTCACATCGTTTAAGTAGTTGTATGATGGGTAGTTTATATGCCTTAGGTAAATTACCAGAATACCCTTTTCATGTATAATTGGTAATTAAGCATATGTAACCTAAACTTTTGTCACATAACTGATTATGTAACATGTTTAGGCATATAACACTTGTCATAGGACTAGTTAGGCGGTCCGAACGCGTTTCACGCGCACGACACGTTAAAGTAGCATAAGCTACCTTAATGGGACGCGATGGGTCGAAAGCACTTAGGTTTGGTTTCATTGTAGTATGTAGGCCTTGTTAAACCATGTCATATGAGTTCCAATACTCATTTGGTTTACCAAGCCTCATCCTATCCGATCTCCCGATTTAAGTCCGGTTTATTTATATAGTTTTAGATTGCCGACAGATTCCGTGCTCCCTCAAGCTTTGTTTGGTTGTCGTTCAAGACCTCTAAGCATTCTCAGGCGAGTACATTATTCCCCTCTTTTACTGTTTTCAACTGTTTTGGGGTGACTCATATGTGCTAAATGTTTTATCAATGGTTTCGAGAACAATTACAATTACAATTATTTCAAGAACGCTAACAATGATTTCAAGAACGAATACAATGATTTCAAAAACTAATAACAATTTCAAAAAGTGAACAAACTTGTTGGTTGTAGTTTACATGACCGATGACATTCATTAGCAATGATCAAGCCGACCAATATTAGGTTATGGTACCATAGGATCTGACAAATCCCGTTATTTACTGCACCCATTGTTATGTGTGGGGGTTGTGGGTAGCGACTGAATCTGTAATTATTAACTTATCCTTTGGTAAGGGTTTGTTAAGAACGAGAACGAGAGCGAGTTGGACCGAGGAACGCGTCAAGAAGGTTTGAATGTTATTAGAGAATCGACCATAAAGTAGTTTCACAATTAAAACAAGAACGACTAGAACGATTTTACAAAAAGGGTTAACGACTAGGTAAACATTTTAACATGATTGACATTTGATCATGCATTTCCTACAAAACATAACTTTGATTTAAACCAAGTTTTACTTCAATACTTTGTTTTTGTGCATATGGTTTAGTTGAGACATTTCACTTGCCATACATGACATTTCGACATAGACATTTGACATGGATATTTGACATAGACATTTTGATATGATTTACATCTTGACATGAACACTTTGACATATTACCCAATACATTTGACAATTGATTTAAACATAGACTTCTTACATTGGTTGGTTTGGTTTGAGTAAATGATTAAGTAACGATGCGGGTGTAATATGATACAAGCATGGTGGATACGCCGCTGGTACTTCCTATATATAAGTGTTTGTATGGTATTACATATTGTAGCGTTATTTGAATCATTTCAGTTTGAGACATAGAACATTTTATACAAGTAACATACTTTTCACAAGACATTGATTTATAAACAACTTATCTTATGCAAACTCATTTACATGGTTATTCATTTAATCATGCATTATTCTCTTATTTATACTTATCATCCGAACTTATTATTTTTCAAATGATTTACAAAGACAAAGCAAATTACAAGGTTCATGACTAAACATTTTCTTAAACAGAAGTCATGAATCTTATTTTCACAAAACCTATGTACTCGCCAGCATTTCTTTGCTGACCTCGTTTTTACATATGTTTCAGGTATTGTTGGATGATATCGTTTGATAAGATGCATGCTCACATAGGACTGGATAAGGCCTTAGTGACTCAATAACAATGATAGATTATGTTTAAATTGTGTATTTAGATTTCCAGACGATGTAATCATTCAATGCTTAATAAAACGAAACACTTTTGGTATCCATGGTTATGAAACATTAATTCTGTTGCAACACGCCTCGATGTTTCCGCCGCGCTTTGTTGTTCTACGCGGTCGGGGTGTGACAGAAAAGATGGTATCAGAGCCAATGGTTATAGGGAATTAGGTTATTAGTAATGCTTTGACCTAGTCTATAACCTTCTTAGGACCCTAACGCGAGTTTACTTGCGTTTAGTCATAAAACAAATACCGTCACCTATCCTTAGGTGACGACCACAACAAGGACATAAATTTCAAAACCGCTTTGAAAGCTAATCATCTGTTCTAGGATGATTGATTACAAGGTTTTGAACCCTCGGTTATAAGGTTTTGAACCCCTTTATGGAATTTTCAAAATCTCGACAAAGTTTTGGGTTTTAAATAATGTGAACACGTGCAAACTGGAAGGGTGAATGCCTGTATTCTGGGTTTTCTGTCTAGGCAAGCACTTCGTATACATCTCAACCAGACGCGAGACCAGTTGTGCTTACCTGGGAATTCTTGGGATGAGTGTTCACTTATAGGCGAGCATGTCTTCGCAATACATTATTTTCGACCCATTTACTTTAATCAGTCACTGTGTGTCGTTTGTTGCTTTGTAGTAACAAACAAATGACCACTATCCTTGCTTTCATCAGATTTGTTTCATCTCATTCCTTTCGTCTAAATTCTCTCACTCTTTTCCTTTCATGCTTCCTCTTTTAGACAATGCCTCCTCGACGCGAGAACCAGATAGAGACTGCCGAGCTGGCAGAAATTATTGCGCAGCAGATGGCTGCCCAATTTCCAAATCTCTTTGCTCAATGGCAACAAGCCAACAACAACAACAATGTTCTATGCAAATACAAGGATTTTAACCAGGCTAAACCACTCAAGTTTAGTGGTTCTGAAGGAGCGACTGGACTTCTTCAATGGTTCGAGAGCATTGAGAATACTTTCCGCCACGTGCAGTGTCCTGACAATCGCAAGGTCGAGTTTTCTTCGAGTGTGTTTCAGAAGAGGGCTCTCACATGGTGGAACGGGGTTATGAGGGATCGTGGTGCAGAAGTTGCTCTGGCACAGACGTGGGCTGAACTTAGGGCCCTTATGATGAGGGAATTCTGTCCTCGTCATGAGCAACGAGCTTTGGAGAAGGAATTTGATGAGTTGAAGCAAGATAGTGGTGAGCACAGGGCGTATACTGATAGGTTTGAGGAGTTGAGTCTGCTTTGCCCAACAATGGTTACCCCACTTGACATAGCTATCGAAAGGTACATCGACGGCCTACCTGACTCGGTACAAGACATCCTTACTGGTAGTAACCCTGCCACACTCCGTCAGGCGATCGAGTTATCAGTAACATTGACTGAGTCACAGATTCGGAAGAACAAGTTACACAGGAAGGGTGACAAGGGCAAGAAACAGTCAGCTGACAAGGAGGATAGCAAGAAAGGTCAAAACGAGAAGGGAAAGGAAGGTGAGATGTCAAAGAAATCAAGAAAGCGAAAGGGTGGTCAGAACTTTGCTGTTACAGCACAGACTGCTCAGAACCCGCGGAACCCACCAGCTCAGCCACCTGCAAAGAAAGCATATGCCGGTACCGCACCTCATTGTGCACGCTGCAACGGTCATCACGCGATACAACAAGCTTGCTGGCAATGCACGACGTGTGGAAAACTTGGGCATTTGGCCAAGGTTTGTCGTTTGGGACAAAATCAGGCTGCTCAGGTTCAAGCTCCGGTCCAAGGGAATGCTGTGAGATTCCCACTGGGTTCATGTTTCAACTGCGGAGAGATTGGTCACTTCCGCCACAACTGCCCAAGACTGGTGAATGCAAATGCTAACGCAAACCCAAATGCGAACGCCAACGTCAATGTGAATCCAGCACGTGTTTAACATCAATAAGGCTATCAACGATGCAGCGATGAACGATTAGCATTTTGTATTTCCTCTGGTTGTTATCTTGTAACATTTAAAGACAATGCAGTTGTTATATAAATAAAATTTGTGGTTTTATTTATTAACTAATGCAATTGTATGAATGTTTGATCCAACCATATGATGTCAACACAAAGACAAAACTACTCGTGTGGTTCTGTCATTTTTACGATCACTTGTGATCTCCCTAAGAACCTCAAACACTTGTTTCTTTTAAATCTAAAACATCTTATCGTCTTGCACCGTTCGAGATGCAAGAAGTATCAAAACAGCTTCAAGAGTTGTCTGATAAAGGATTCATCCGTCCGAACTTTTCACCTTGGAGAAATTCCTGTTCTCCTTGTGAAAAGAAAAATGGATCTTTTCGAATGTATATCGATTAACGTAAGCCTCGTAAGCTTACCATCAAGAATCGATATCCCCTGCCTTAAATCAACGATTTCTCAGATCAACTGCATAGCGTTTTATACTTTTCCAAGATCGATTTGCGTTTTGGGTATCATCAACTTTGTATTCTCGAAGAAGATATTCCCAAAACGGTTTTCTGCACGAAGTATGGCCATTACGAGTTGACAGTCATGCCTTTTAGGTTGACAAATACTCCAGCCATCTTCAAGGACTTAATAAATAGAGTCTGCAAGCCTTATTTGGATCAGTTCGTCATTATTTATTAATGACATCTTGATCTATTCGTGTCCCGAGCCGATCGCGATCAACACCTTCGTTGACATTGGAACCCCTAAAGAATGAACAAACTTTTCGCAAAATCCTCCAAGGGGAAATTTTGGCTTAAAGAAGTTCAGTTCTTGGGTCATGTAGTCAACAAGCAGGGTATTCATATGGATCAATCCAAATTACCGCAATTAAGGATTTGATTCCTAGTATGCTTTAAATACCCGTGTCCAACGATAACAAATTAAACAATTAAACAAATTGAACGATTGTGCGATTATATGTTATGTGTTTATGTGTTCTTCTCTATGTTTTTGTGTGATACGATTTTCAAATCCTCATAGAATCTTTCATATCTTCATATGAGGGATTCATAGTAGGATATTCAAAAGGTACTACCTTAATCTTTATGGGCTTCTACGTTGTAGTTAAGACCCTTGGGTTATATGGTACCATTCCATGGTTCGATAAGAGACCCTTTTAGTGGTCTAGTAAAAAAGATTGATTCACAATTTGGTTGGAGAACGACACCTAGTGATGTAGCTGAACAGACTCCTTGATAGTCTATTTAGATCATTTATTGATTTAATTAAAAGGACTCTATGGCGGTCTAGTTACACGCATCACAGGATTGTTCATTTGGTTTTACCCTACACATTATAAAATAGACTGTGTGAACTGTGTAAGGAATTGTCTGATTATGGACGCGTACATAATTATGAAATTTAGTGCACAGAAACCCAGTAATATTTATTATGTGTAAGAACCGATAGTGACAACAATAACGAAATGAGAACGATGTAATGGAGGTACGGTGGACGCACCAATGACGCTTCATATACTTGTATATAAGTGTCCCTCTTACATTGCAAGCATAATGTTATTAAGGTTACTAGAAGTTCAGAACCCTAACCAATATTGTTTGATCTTTTCAACTTCATGTTTTAAACTCTCACAAGTTTCCTCTAAATAAATTTCGGGACGAAATTTCCTAAAGTAGGGGAGACTGTAACACCTGTGCCTCCACGGCCATCAAACAAATACCAAACCAATGAAATATTATATTTCATACTTGGGATTTGTAAAAATATGTGTATCATTTGCACATATCAATTCTTGTTCAATTTCAAACTCTAAATCGCTTTCTGGAAGGTTATACGCGCACCGATGCGTAAATATAACCAGTTTAATGCAACAAACACTCCGGAATAGTGATATAGGCTTAACATACCTTAAATAGCCTTTACATAACTTAGAAATAAGTTTTGAAGGCTTTGGTATGGCAAAATCAAGTTAAATCGCTTACAGGGACTAAAGTTGACAAACTGCGAAAGTATGCCAATTTGAACTGTAACAGACATTCCGGAACATGACCATAAGTTAAACATACCATAAATATCCTTTACATAGCTTAGAAATAAGCTTTGAGGTGTTCGGTGTGCTAAAATAAACTTTTGGGTCATTCAGGGACTAAAAGTGTCAAAAAGTGCACAAGTTTGCACTTTCGCGCATAACTTACGTTCTGAATACATCCGGACATCCAAAAATTTATGTAAGCATGACTATATTATATTTTAGTGTTCGCCTTAAGAAAAATCCATGCGTCGCGTCATTTGGATCGTTTTTCGCGCTTATGCGCATTCCGTCGTAATTAAGCGAACATCGCGTTCGTACGACCAAACGAACCATCATCCGGCATATTTTTGAGCATGTTTTGAGTTCCCTATACTTTAACTTCATTTTAGAGCCTTGAAATGAGGTTAACGGGGTTCAAACGCATCGAAAAAAGGCCTTAAAACACAACAGGGACCAAAACTGCCAATTTGGAAACATTTCTGAAACAGAGGGGCAGTGGTGTAGCGCGAGCCCTAAGGGCCTAAGCAGTCGCGCTACGCGACTGCCTATTCTGGGCAGAAACATGCAGAAAACTCATTTTTCGCATTTTCGGGACCAGATTCGATGTATCGACAGCTGTTTACAGCTGTTTTGCACTCCCAAATCCTTTGCCAAGTGTTGATTCCCTATGGTTAGTGGCAATTTAGTCACCATAACCTTTCGACACTTGTACGGACATGATTAAGGCACGATTTTCGACAAACGATCTTAACGGTTCGGGTATTCCTATAAATACCCCATCACCCCAACCTCATTTCTTACAAGAATTCTGATTTGAGAGCTCTAAGTTGAAACCATTGTTTCATACCTGAGTTCTTGGATCGGGATTAGCATTCGGGGACCCTTCGTAAGTATTCTTTCGTTCTTTTCCTTATTTTACTGCTTTTCGAGTTAGAAAGTCAAACTTTGTTTGACTTTCAGCGTTGACCAGTAATGGTCAATGCGAAGTTCGTTTGAACTTCGCAACGTGAGTGTAATCACGTTGGTCATAGTCCCTTGGGACTATGCCCACTGATTACCACGTTGTCTAGGGTCGTAGGGTAAGCGATCTAATAAATCGCCTATACCTTCGAGCCCGACCCAGTTTGGTCGATCATTAGGATCCGACCAAATACATTAGGTGACCCTAGTTTAGGGCATAACCTTCCGAGGTTATACCCTATGGTCACATCGTTTAAGTAGTTGTATGATGGGTAGTTTATATGCCTTAGGTAAATTACCAGAATACCCTTTTCATGTATAATTGGTAATTAAGCATATGTAACCTAAACTTTTGTCACATAACTGATTATGTAACATGTTTAGGCATATAACACTTGTCATAGGACTAGTTAGGCGGTCCGAACGCGTTTCACGCGCACGACACGTTAAAGTAGCATAAGCTACCTTAATGGGACGCGATGGGTCGAAAGCACTTAGGTTTGGTTTCATTGTAGTATGTAGGCCTTGTTAAACCATGTCATATGAGTTCCAATACTCATTTGGTTTACCAAGCCTCATCCTATCCGATCTCCCGATTTAAGTCTGGTTTATTTATATAGTTTTAGATTGCCGACTGATTCCGTGCTCCCTCAAGCTTTGGTTGGTTGTCGTTCAAGACCTCTAAGCATTCTCAGGCGAGTACATTATTCCCCTCTTTTACTGTTTTCAACTGTTTTGGGGTGACTCATATGTGCTAAATGTTTTATCAATGGTTTCGAGAACAATTACAATGTGGTTTCACGAACAATTACAATTATTTCAAGAACGCTAACAATGATTTCAAGAACGAATACAATGATTTCAAAAACTAATAACAATTTCAAAAAGTGAACAAACTTGTTGGTTGTAGTTTACATGACCGATGACATTCATTAGCAATGATCAAGCCGACCAGTATTAGGTTATGGTACCATAGGATCTGACAAATCCCGTTATTTACTGCACCCATTGTTATGTGTGGGGGTTGTGGGTAGCGACTGAATCTGTAATTATTAACTTATCCTTTGGTAAGGGTTTGTTAAGAACGAGAACGAGAGCGAGTTGGACCGAGGAACGCGTCAAGAAGGTTTGAATGTTATTAGAGAATCGACCATAAAGTAGTTTCACAATTAAAACAAGAACGACTAGAACGATTTTACAAAAAGGGTTAACGACTAGGTAAACATTTTAACATGATTGACTTTTGATCATGCATTTCCCACAAAACATAACTTTGATTTAAACCAAGTTTTACTTCAATACTTTGTTTTTGTGCATATGGTTTAGTTGAGACATTTCACTTGCCATACATGACATTTTGACATAGACATTTGACATGGATATTTAACATAGACATTTTGATATGATTTACATCTTGACATGAACACTTTGACATATTACCCAATACATTTGACAATTGATTTAAACATAGACTTCTTACATTGGTTGGTTTGGTTTGAGTAAATGATTAAGTAACGATGCGGGTGTAATATGATACAAGCATGGTGGATACGCCGCTGGTACTTCCTATATATAAGTGTTTGTATGGTATTACATATTGTAGCGTTATTTGAATCATTTCAGTTTGAGACATAGAACATTTTATACAAGTAACATACTTTTCACAAGACATTGATTTATAAACAACTTATCTTATGCAAACTCATTTACATGGTTATTCATTTAATCATGCATTATTCTCTTATTTATACTTATCATCCGAACTTATTATTTTTCAAATGATTTACAAAGACAAAGCAAATTACAAGGTTCATGACTAAACATTTTCTTAAACAGAAGTCATGAATCTTATTTTCACAAAACCTATGTACTCGCCAGCATTTCTTTGCTGACCTCGTTTTTACATATGTTTCAGGTATTGTTGGATGATATCGTTTGATAAGATGCATGCTCACATAGGACTGGATAAGGCCTTAGTGACTCAATAACAATGATAGATTATGTTTAAATTGTGTATTTAGATTTCCAGACGATGTAATCATTCAATGCTTAATAAAACGAAACACTTTTGGTATCCATGGTTATGAAACATTAATTCTGTTGCAACACGCCTCGATGTTTCCGCCGCGCTTTGTTGTTCTACGCGGTCGGGGTGTGACATCTGTTTTCTATCTTCTGTTCTCTAATTCGTATTTTGTCTTCAGTCCACTGCTGCTTATATAAGCGACAGAGACGACGAAACTGCTTCAGCCGACGAAACAGCTCGACGAAAAACCAATGTGACGAAACAAAGTGTGTTTCGTCACACTCCCAAGTCGACAAAACTTGTTTTTCATCAACAAGTCTTTCGTCATCAGCAGCAAGGTATAATCTTTCGTCGCAAACAGACATTGCATGTCTTTCGTCATGTGTATTTGGCTGGGTATTTCGTCATCTGCAGCAATATACAGGTCTTTCGTCATGCAGCCAATATCAGGAACAGATCAGCTGCAGATTGAACATGCAAATCAAATAGACAGCAGCAAAATGCAACATGCAGAACAACAATCAGACAGCAGACTTGACGGAGGAAAACAAGCCTTGGTCTTCAACTCGTAATGATGTTGAACCGAGCGAGACGCATCCACAAAGTGTATCTGTTGATACACATTAAGTGGATGCGACTCGGTTCGGTTCGGTTCGACTCGGTTCGGTTTGGCTCAGTTAGGTTCGGCTCAAGCCGGATGTCATGACATTCCTCCGTCGTACGCCCCAGAGTTCGACACGCGAAGCACGGAGAGCCGCGAACCAATTCCCGATGACACATCACCATGACATCATCATGATGTCATGATGAGGTCACGTGAAGACTTTTTCATGAGACATATCCACGTGATTTCATACATTTTAGTCAAACATGACAATTTAGTCAAACATGTCATGCTATATTATATCTCATTTGGAAGATTTCTTTCATGAGATGACGAACGTTAAATTGTTCTATATATGACGAAGGATGAGCCATGCATGTCTAGACGAAGGTTGAAGATGTGAATGTGACGAAGGTTAACCTTCGTCACATGTGAAAGTTCGTCATCAACCTTCGTCACACATATGAAGGTTCGCCGTCCACTTCAGTATATAAACAACAGAGTGAAGACATAGATAGTTAGAGAAGTCTGAATAGATTTCATTGAGCGAACACACTGTAACACACACACACACTGAGAGTTTACAGAGACCATTTGTAAACACCGCATTGTAACCGTTTCATAGCATTAATACATTGAGTGTTAATCGTTGAATCTTGTGTCTTACGTGTTCGTAACTTGGTTTAACTTACCCGTTTGGATTCCGCACTCTCGGGTTTGTCGGAAAATAGGAATAGAGGTTAACTCGATCCTCCGGGTGGACCTACAATTGGTATCAGAGCGTTTGGCTCGATTCCTTGTTTAAACCAAGTTGTTTTTCTTGTGTTTTTCAAAGATTTATAGGTGTTTTTCTTGATTTTTGAGCTTGAAGATCATACATTTTCTGGAAAATCACTTTACAATTCTCGAAAAACCTTGTTGTTTTGCTGTTTGTTTTATTAAAAACCCTGTTAAACCACATGCTTATATGTTAATATTTGGTTTTTACTAAACTTATGTGCAAAATTTGAGTTCGAAAAATTTGTCTGGTGAAATTTTGGCCGGAATATTCAAAAGTGTTCTTCATATATTCAAGTGTGTTCTTCAATATTCAAACTGTTCTTATCATACATGGGTATTTGATCTGCTTATTTTTTAAATCAAGGTGTTTGTCAAATTTTAATATATTAAGTTGACTATAGTGTATTTGTGTGATGATTAGTTTCTGAGAAAAAGAGGCTTCGAAAATATAAAAGGCATGATTTGTTGAAATAGTATCACCAACTTTGTCAGAGGATAAGATTGTGTGTGTGAAAATATCTCAACCTTCGTCAGACTCATTTCAACCTTCAACCTTCCTCATCACTTCAACCTTCCTCATCACCTAAAACTTCGTCAGACTCATATCATCACTTCAACCTTCCCCATACATTCCAACCTTCCCCACTTCCAACCTTCCCCATACATTCCAACCTTCCCCACACACAACCTTCCCCACACACAACCTTCCCCACTCACCTCTATCTTCGTCACAACCAGACAACCTTCCCCACTTCCAACCTTCCCCATACATTCCAACCTTCCCCACACACAACCTTCCCCACTCACCTCCATCTTCGTCACAACCAGACAACCTTCGCCACTAAACAACCTTCGCCACTCATAACAACCTTCGCCACTAAAAAAAAAAACCTTCGACGAACTTAACTACCTTCGTCACACAAGTATTGGACGAACTCTCCAACCTTCGTCGACATTCACTTGATCTTTTTAACAGAAGCTTTCAAAATCATATTTAACTGTTTGATTTGATTGTTTTGAGCAGGTATTTGTCATTATACATTCAAAATGAATCCGGCTTGGTCGGGTACTCCGTCTAATGCGGAAAGCAAGTATAGAAGTACGGGTTTATCGCCTTCATGGGCCGAACCTCCCACACCACCTTGAATTACGGCAGAACAATGGGCATCAGTTACTAATCAAAAGCAAAGTGAACCGGAAAGAACAACAGACTTGTATGGAAATCCACTACCACCAGTTCCTCAACAGCAAAGCTATCGGTCTACTGTAACACCATCATTTCTAGATACAAACAGCAATGGTCAGACAGGAATTGCGTTTTATGCCGAAATTGTCAAAGATGCCAGCAATGGTGAATCCTCGGGAAATGATGACAGTTCTGAACATGACGGTAGCTCAGTTGAAGATGGTACAAGTTCAAGTTCAAGCGAGAATGGATCAGAATATCAATCAACAAGGGAGGTTGTTGTTTCTGAGGCAAGTGAGTCAATATCTGAGAGTGAATCCAGTCAGGTATGTGTCGATGAACCAACTATCGTTAATTGTGATAATTGCGTTAAATGTGCTGATTTGGATGCTAATATGTCTGAGTTGCAAAGCAAACATGATGCTTTAAATGCTAAATTGTTTGACTTGCAAAACAAACATGTTTCTTTAGATGCTAAGTGGTGTGATTTGCAAAGCAAACATGAGGCTTTGCAAAACAACTATGATGTGACATTTATCCACAATCAAGGTTTGATCGTGGATGTTTCGAAATGCAAAGAGGCCAACATGTTTTATGAAAACCATGAAAAAGAGTTTAAAACGGTGATTGAAAATTTAAGAAAAGATAAAACCGAACTGACAAAAATGGTTTCAAGAAAACAAACAGACATAAACTGTTATATTAATCGTCTTGAGATCATGCAAAAAGAGTTGGCCTGTACAAAGTGTGAAAGTGAGGCGATCCGGCTTAAGCTAGACAGTTATTCTAACTCTAGATACGTGCTGGATCACATCATTGGCACACAAAAAGAGAAAAAGGATGTCACGTGCATTGGATATAAGAAATGTCCACCACCTGTTAGACACAATTATGATGCACTGCCTGATGAGGAGTATAGAACTCATTATGAAGAATTTGTTCCTTTAGACATTGAGGAATTTGCAACGGGACTTGGATACAAACCGGAAGTATCATCAGATTCGGATGTGTCAGCAGATACATTTGTAACTGCTGAACAAAATCAGGATCCTCCAGTCATTGTTGAGGATGCTGATTCTTCAGATGATGAATCCGATGATACTGACTCAGCACAGTCTGATGCGGTAATAAAAGAAGAGGACATACCTCTTGAGAATCATATTCTATGTGATCCTCCCACAAAACCTGCTAAGACTGTTCAGGTCAAGTCCACGTCTGCAAAAGAGTTTGAGAGTGTGAATTTGCTGTACACTCTTGTTGGTGATGATAAAATCTATTCTGACAAAGATTTTCCGATTAAGAATGTTAATCAATCTTTAATCAATAAAGTTTTTGAAGATTCGACAAGTAGGTTTTTGGGAAAGTCGGCTTCACACGTTGTGGTAACACAGTGTCCTTCGATTCCAAAAGCCGAAATTCGAAAACAAAATGGCAATCAGAAATTACCAACAGTGAGAAAGCAGCAAAATCATACCAAACCAAAAGGCAAATCAACGATCCAAGGTCGTAAGGAACCGAATCAAAAGAAGAACAAGAAGATGAACTTTGTGAAATCCCGAGGGACGGATAAAATTGAAACTTTTGAAAACAAATCCAACACGGATTTTGTTAAACAAAGTAAAATTTTGAAAAGAAACAGTCAAAACAATTACACACAACATACAAACGGTTGTGATGTAGGAGCAAGTACCTCAAGATCACGAAGTTCATCATCAAGCTCCTACAGTTGTGATACTCCGAGGTTTGTTGAGCGGAGATCATGCTTTGAATGCTGTGAGTATGGACACATTGTTAAGAATTGTCCATATCTCACCAAGGGAAAGTCAAAGGTTGATGCCCCACATGGTAACAGTTACCCATAAAAGATCTGTTTCACCAAAACAGGACCCTCGTCTTGTTAAACAACGGGAAATGAAACAGAAAAAGAAACAACGACAAGAAGTTGAAAAGGTTTTAAAACCAGAGGTTGTCCAAACGCAGTCTGTTAAATCAAATGTTAAAAAAAACAAAAACAGATTTGGAAACCAAAATCGGAAATTGTTTTAGGGGGAGCTACATCAATTCCGAATCATCGGGAAATGGATGTCACAATTCTCGATGATGACGGACGACCCAAGTCTGTGAAGGCTTGGGTCCCCCTCTCCAACTAATCTATGAATGAGTGTGCAGGATGTTCCAGGAGGAACTATTGATAGTCTTAGGATTATTGATAGTGGAGCGTCCATGCACAAAGATCGGTGACATAAGGCTCCGAAATATTGTTACATTTAGGAGAATATTGTTGCCATTGATGGAGAGAAAAGAAAAGGGAAAGAAGAAAAAAATGTCTGATGCAAGAATGAAGTTGAAAAATTCGACCAGATGAAAAATGTCCCAAAATTTGGTTGTTATGGTTTTTGATCGGGTTCTCAGGATAGATTCCAACAAAATGTACGCGCCTGCAGCACCTGTGAAGATTATCAAAGATTCATGATCTTTTCTTCCACAAGAAGTTCAAAGTCCACAAGATGAACGTGTAGGGTACTTTTCTCTACGGTGTGATTGAAGAAAATGTGCTGGTTGAACAAACCAACCGGGTGTGCGGATGCCTTGGCGTGGATTGAACAACCGCACACTACTTCTCAAGAGAAAGACAAAGACCTTCGCTGGTGCAATATGTATGGCCAGCCTGACCCAGAGGTTTATGATATTGTTGCTATGAAGAGATTTCTCAGTAGCCACAAAATCGACTTTGAAATCCACACCGAGTGGATATTTAGTTTGGGAGAGCACTCAGATTCCTTGCAATGCATGAAGCTGTTGCAGGATACGGTTTTAAATTTCATATCTCTCATATACTTGTCGATATTTAAGCTGCTTTATGAATTATTATACTCTCGTACAGCACTCCTTGACCTGACACGTTGATCTCGAATATCACCTCACACGTGATTGTTTTTAATATGAAACTCGTCAATGTTGTCATGGTCCGCACCGCTTACCGACGTGCCAACTCATTTTTCCAAAATTCGATAAATCATTTCTGATTAAATTAATTTTGGTAAACGGCATTGAGGTAAAACATGAGTTAACCAGCATCGGGAAATCGTTTTTGTAAATATCTTTGTGTTTTTAAAATTATTGTAAGTTTGTTGATTTTAGGGGGAGTAATTCCAAATTTGAAAAAATTCAAAAACATCGAAAAATTTCAAAACCCAAAAACAATAGAAAAACAAAAATGAGTTTCCTGACGAGCAAAAGAGAAAATGATAGTACATCAGTGGTCTGTTGAAACCTCTTTAAACTGAAATGAAAAATGAAAAAATGTTAAGCAGCTCTATATAAGATGTATCGGTAGGCTCACAATCATCTTAAGGTGTGCAGGGTGATATAAACTTAAATCGACTGAAGACCAGGTGGGAACCACTCATTGGCATATGGTCTTAGTACCGAAATTTCGTTTGAGAGATTGCCGAGGTTCTGAGATATATGGTCTTTATGCTGTTTATCATCTGGGTATCATGGTTGTTTCTTTTACCGAAACAAACGGAGACGAAGTCTAGATCTTCCATAATATCATACATACGTGTGCATACTGCATACGACCTCAATAAGTGATCAACAATCACATGTCCCCAAAACAAGTGATAATATATCACATTTATCCGGGAGTCAAGTTCATCTCTTTGCTGTACAAAAGTACTGACCTGTTCACGGACTTGCTCTTGTGCCCTCATGCATCTGAAAATCAAGTTCCTCATCAATAAGTGATTCTATCACATAGGGCTTGTTTTCAAACCAAAATAAGTGAGTTTCTCACATTTTCATATACGTCAAAGCAGATGATAAATGGTATACTCACCAGTAAGATGAACTCTCGTGCATACCTTGATACGGGAATGTGTCGTGATGTGGATGAACACCGGTCGATAAGTATAAATCATACCTTAACGTATCCCCTCGTCATGATTATATATGATAAGTTGAGCTTATGTGGACAACAATACCGATAATCGTTATAGGATGTTTATCTAAATGTTAACAAAATGAACAACAAGAGCGTTTTGGCGTGACCGTACACTGATATGATTCTCTTACCCTTGAAACTCGCAAAAAGAATGTATGTAAATATTTATTTAATGCTTTCAGTTTCTGCATCTTTGTATTTATTTATTTACTGCTTTCAGTCTTTAAGTTTGAAATATTCAAAATTCCAAAAAGATTTTAGGTGTGTTTTAATATAAACTTTATAAAAGCCAAAAAGATTTTATTTCTATCTTATTTTGATTAACCGATGTTGGAACTCTAATCTTCGTTACCTGAAACCTGAACGAAAACCAAATCGACTAAATCTTCATAATCGGTCAAAATTTGCAAGTTTTTGAAAGTTAAGGACTAAAATTGAACAATTTGTTAAACTTTCAAATTGTCGGACGGTAGTTGAAAACATGGTCACATGTGTGTCGTTTGTTTATGTTAACTATATTCCAAGCAGTTGTTCTCATTACGCGTTTAGATTTCTTGCATGTGCAGATGCTAAAGGCGAAGAGAACATGTTCGTTGACAAGCTTCGGAATGAAGACATGACGTGAAGGCACTCAAATGATAAAGATGATCGAGTTGCTGCTGATCAATCACCAACACCACAAGGATCTCAAGCATTGAAGTCAAAAGATTCACAAGCATAATCAAAGGGGGAGTTTGTTAACACACTTCCTAAATGAAAACGGGAGTTTGTTAATACACTTTCTACTCACGACGCGTGAAGACTTTGAAGATCCTCCGACATGAAAGACATGGAAGATGAACCTCACGAGTAGCGTCCAAGGGGGAGTTTGTTGATACACATTAAGTGGATGCGACTCGGTTCGGTTCGACTCGGTTCGGTTTGGCTCAGTTAGGTTCGGCTCAAGCCCGATGTCACGACATTCCTCCGTCGTGCGCCCCAGAGTTCGACACGCGAAGCACAGAGAGCCGCGAACCAATTCCCGATGACACATCACCATGACATCATCATGATGTCATGATGAGGTCATGTGAAGACTTTTTCATGAGACATATCCACGTGATTTCATACATTTTAGTCAAACATGACAATTTAGTCAAACATGTCATGCTATATTATATCTCATTTGGAAGATTTCTTTCATGAGATGACGAACGTTAAATTGTTCTATATATGACGAAGGATGAGCCATGCATGTCTAGACGAAGGTTGAAGATGTGAATGTGACGAAGGTTAACCTTCGTCACATGTGAAAGTTCGTCATCAACCTTCGTCACACATATGAAGGTTCGCCGTCCACTTCAGTATATAAACAACAGAGTGAAGACATAGATAGTTAGAGAAGTCTGAATAGATTTCATTGAGCGAACACACTGTAACACACACACACACTGAGAGTTTACAGAGACCATTTGTAAACACCGCATTGTAACCGTTTCATAGCATTAATACATTGAGTGTTAATCGTTGAATCTTGTGTCTTACGTGTTCGTAACTCGGTTTAACTTACCCGTTTGGATTCCGCACTCTCGGGTTTGTCGGAAAATAGGAATAGAGGTTAACTCGATCCTCCGGGTGGACCTACAGTATCAACATAAGTTGTTAAGTTACTATGATGTATTTGGATATTAAATTGAGGGGGGGGGGGGTGTGGATTATATAGATCAGTTTTATTTCCATTCTGTGTTCTTGATAGTTCCTAATCAACAAGTGGTCTCTTCGTTAAGCACAGTATTATGAACAATTGTTAAAACAACAAATGCTCATCAAACTTAAGGAGATTACTTGAACATGGCAAAGAAATTGATTTATTTAACTTATAATTTAATGTACAAAAAGAGGGGGTTACAAAAAAGTCACAAGCAACAACATATGGACCGTAATTGCAAGGGACCTTGGCTAATTTGATTGGAAGATCTTAACTAACCTTGGCTGCTATATGTGAAATACTTGGATGCACTAGAATGGTATTATACAGTTATTGTTAGACGATCCCGAACAAGAAAAAGGCTAGTCATAAGCAAAGATTTGCGGGGCTCCAGATGCAATCAATAAGTTAGTTTGGAATCTGAATTTATTCCTAGTCATTAGGAATTGTTTATTTAGTTAATTAGTTTAGAGTTAGATATTGGTTTATAAGTTTTAGGATTGCTGTTTGACTAATTCATCTTTAGCCAAAGTCAATAGTTTAGAGTTTACACAAAAGAACAGACAAGAGCTTCTGGAATAGTCAACAACAATAATTTCAAGGCGGCTAGAACAAATAATTAAATGAAAATCAATTATCCGTCTTGAATTATTTTAAATTTTCACAATGTTACTCCAATATTTTGTTTATATTCCAATTCAGTAGTCACTACGGTGCATATACTGATGAACCATCTCAGATATCATTCTTTAAAGTTGCGGTTGCCAATGGAAACTAGAAGGTTGAAGCAAACTGCATATTCATTTATGATATTGATGCTTAGCTTTCAAACCCATGTAACAGCACAAGATATTGTATCTCACAAGGAGATGCAGGTGGGAGTGATTCTTGACATGGGTTCAGGGGTAGGAAAGGTAATTTATCACTGCATTACCATGGCTATATCTGACTTTTACAAAGCAAATCCTCATTCCATAACACGGATTGTTTTCAACACGACGGACACCAAAGGAGAACCACTAATTGCATTATACGCGGGTATGCCTTTTTTCCTTTTATATTATGGTGTATGCTCAATTGTCGTAATATGTGAGTACTCCTTTAGAGTTTTCTAGAAATCCCTATTTCAAATTTTTGTAATAACCAATTATTCCTGGATACTAGAGCTGGCACGATCGGCGGGTTAAGTTATGGGTCAATATGTATTTGGATTACAGCAAGTCATATTTTAGGATATGTGAGTGACAATAATCGGTTAACAATGTTTTGTTCATTAATTGTTTATTATATTTTAAGAGTAATAAATGCACTAATGATGATTAAAAATGATATTATCAAAATAAGACCATGCGTAGTGGTAAGGGTGGATAATGCCCCCACCCTTGAGCGTTTTCCGTCATGTGGCAGTCCAGTCAGCAAGGGGCATTATTGGTCGTTTTTCTAAATGGGTGTAGTGGGGATGTGGGTATTATGTTAAAAAGGGTGTAAGAATTAAATAAAAAAAAACTAACCAAAAAAAGGGGATTGGCCAAGAAAAAGAGGGATAAATCTGATTGGCCGACAATTTTCCTTTTAAGCGTGATTTAAACCACGCCGGAGGGGTTTTTTTGCGAAAAAACGCCCAAACACGCCCACAGGGGTGGGGTGCTTGGCGTGAAGGGGCGTGATTGGCTCTAAAAAACGCCGGATCTTGCCCACTACGCATGGTCTAATAGTTAATTTACATCTTTGAATTAAATGATCTAAAAATAGACTTTAGGCAATTATTAAGATGTTTAACTTGATTAGGACTTTTTTTATTGGTAGTTTTTTATTTGATTCGTTTTAGATAATGAATCCTGATATAGTGTTCATCGCTATTCAGCTCTAGAACTTTTGGAGAACACCAAAGTGCAAGCAATAATAGGTCCAGACCCAACAGTTGAGGCAAGATTCTTGGATGGTTTAGAAGAAAAAGCTAATGTACCAATTCTTTCATTTTCAACAAGCCTGTTTTCCGATAAAAATCCTTATCTTGTTCAAATTGCACAAGATGAAACCATTCAATTTAAAGCCATTGCTGCAATGATCAAATCGTTTGAATTGAAGAATGTCGTACTTATATGTGAAGACACTGCAGATGGGAGGGATATGGCTAATTATATTATTTTTGCATTTCATGATAAAAATATACATGTTACATATACTAGCCAAATTTCAACTGCTGCCAGCGATGAACAAATCCGTGAAGAATTCCTTAAGTTTCAACATATGCAAACCACTACGTTTGTAATGCATACCCAGCCTTCTCTTGCATCGAATATCTTTTCAATGGCAAAAGAGGTAGGCATGATGGGTGAAGGATACGCGTGGATTGTAACAAGCAAAACTACGAATTTCTTGAATTTCATGAGCGATGATGCCTTGGAATCAATGCAAGGGGTTGTCGGTTTCAAATCATATTTTCCAAAATCAAGAAAGCTTCATAAATTTGTTTCGAAATGGAAAAAGGAATATTATGGCTCAAACCCTTTTAAGGAGTTTCATGTGGTAGGTTTTAATGGTATTTTGGCATATGATGCAGTTTATGCATTAGCAATGGCTGTTGAGAAGGTGCACACTAAAGTTACTGGTGCATCACTTCTAAATCAAATGTTGGGAATCAAGTTTCAAGGTTTAGGTGGTGAATTCAAGCTTATGAATGGGAGAACTGTTTCAAATCCCATAGAAGTCATAAACGTGATCGGTAAGGGTGATAGGAGGGTCGGGTTTTGGATGGTTAGTGGTGAGTTTGTTAAAGAAATAGGAAAAACAAATTCATCTTCTAATAGTGGTCTGGAACATATCATCTTTCCAGGAGGAACTACAAGTATTTTAAAGCATAGGAGGCTACTAATGAAGGGCAAGAAGCTAAGAATTATTGTTCCTGGTTTTGGTGTATTCCCAAATTTAATAAAAATGGCTGTTGATCACAGAACAAATCAACCGATGTTAAGCGGGTTTTCCGGGGATGTTTTCAATACTGCACTTAATGCCTTAAATTATGGACTAGACCTTGAATTTACTACGTACCCTTACGTAGAAGGAAGGGCTTATAGTGATCTAATTGACAAAATCTACTTAAAGGTATGTATGTTTCACTAAAGGTCGTAGGATGGTCAGTAAATTCAAGTTGAAACGCGTTTTTGCAATTCTTTATTAAGGATCGATATGGCCTGAGTAGAAAGTTTGGCCGCTTATCTAGATATTCACTAAATGGTAGCCAAGATCCATATATGTTACATTTGACCCACATATTGAAGCACCTACTGAAAGTTGAGTGACTATAAAGAAAAAAAAATGGTGTGACTTTAGTGTGACATTTATAAACTTTGTTACTATTGTGTGTAAAGTTACCTTAATCAAAGTCTTTCAAGATTAAGAAGGTTGTATGTAATAAAAATGACTTCCAGCAGCTATAAATCCATTTGACTATATCCCGTAGTTTTTTTTCCTTTCTATTTAACCAATGTGACATAAAACACAACTCAAATCAACTCATTTTTAGTAAGTTGGTTTAAATTGTGTTTTCAAATAAAGCTTCATATCATATGCGGAATTATAACATAAGTTTGTATGCTTTATTGTCAGGAATTTGATGCTGCTATTGGGGATATAACGATCTCATCAAACAGAAGTCGCTACGTTGACTTCACAATTCCATTCAGTGATACGGGAGTTGGCACCATAACACGAAATGCAAAGAGAAGCATATGGATCTTCTTAGATCCTCTTAGTTCCGATCTTTGGCTGACAAGTGGTGGTTTCTTTCTCATTTTGGGGTTTGTCATTTGGTTTATTGAACATCGTATAAATGAAGAGTTTCAAGGTACAACAATACAACAAATTGGAACAGCCCTCTGGTTTGCCTTTTCAACTCTTGTCTTTGCTCACCGTAAGCTCTCTTAGTCTAATTTCATCAATTTAGTTAAAATATTTGATATTTCTGAGTATTAATATCGATTTTTGCTTTTGTAAAAAACACGATTCAACTTTTTTTCGTAGATTAATACAAAGAATGTTCCGTTAGTTGAACCATATTGATCAAGTCAGGTAACAAACTAAAGCGACAATTTCATATATCCCCAAAAACTTGAAAAATATCATATTTTCCCAAATTATGCTTTGGAAACTTGTGTTCTAGAGAAATATGATAAGGACCCAATATGATATTTTACAGTGGATATTTCAAATTACCCATATTAGCACAAGTCAAGTTGGTAGGGTCCGGTTAGGTGGCCTTCCAAACACTTTTATGCCTGTTTTTATGCATAATTAATGCACTCTAATATTATGAACAAAATTTATTACACTTAATATTTAAAATTGTTCAATAAAAGAGTTCTACGATGTTGATACATATTTTGTGGACGCGACTTGGTTCGGTTCAACTCGATTCGGTTCGACCCGGTTAGCTTCGGCTCAAGCCCGACGTCTCGACATTCCTCCGTCGTGCGTCCCAGAGTTCGACACGCGAAGCACGAAGCGCCGCAAGCCGGTTCCCGCTGCCACATCATCATGACATCATCATGATGATGTCATGATGATGTCACAACTTTGACCAAATGCAAATATGAACGTGCATGGGCAAAAGAAGCTTGGGTCAATCCAATCGCACAAGATACATGTTGGGCCCTTGACCAACATTGGGCCGAACCCAGTCAATCGCACAAGTGAACACCTATTTAAACTGAATTTAAGTGATTTCGGTGGGTGTGTGTGAGAACAGAGAGACAGGAGCGGACAAGAGAAGACCCAGATCGCACAAGGAAGAACCCGAGAGAAATATTGAGAGTTTACAAAGTTTGATTTGTAAACATTGATTTGTAATTGTCTTTCAAGTATTAATACATTGGTGTTAATCGTTGAGTCTCGGTGTCCTTTTCGTGTTCTTGTCCATCTCTCGATCTCGGTTTGCATCTCCGGTTGGATTCCGCACAACCGGGTGTGTTTGACAACAAGGATTAGGCGACTAGATCCTCCCCTAGCCGGACCTACAAGTGGTATCAGAGCCTTGGCTCTTCTCCTTGTTAAAACCGAGTTGTTTTCGGTTTGTTTTTCGGGTTTTTAAAGTTTATATTTTTCTGAAAAACATTGTTAATCGGGTTTAATCTTGTTGTTTTGCTGTTTTGTTTTGTTAAAAACCGTGTTTACCACATGTCTTCATGATATATATTGGTTTTGATTAAACATTTCAAGCAAAAACGCGTTTCGGAAGTTGTCGGGACACCGGAAAACTCTTTAGTTTACCGGAAAACTCAAATTTTCTGGGTTGTGTTCTTCATATCTTCAACCAAGCTTCAAGGTGTTCTTGATAATATTCTTGTTCGATCTGCTTTTAAATTTGAATATTAAAGTTGTTGTGCTTTGAAAATTGTTAAAAAGAAAGTCATCATTTGGTTGGTAACTTGGTAAGTGGGTGAGCCGAAAGTTCTGCTTTGTGTCAGGAGGAAAGTCAATTTGTTTCAGGCGCACAACACTCTCAATCGCACAACAGTTTCAGCTTGTATAACATGACAGTCGCACAAGGTTCTTGAATCACACAAGGAAGTGGATCGTACAAGACTCATTGGGCTTCAAGAATTGGGCTTTTGTTGGACCATCTTATATATTCTATTTGGGCTTCTGAAATCTGGTCGCACAAGAGATAGGCTCGTACAGGTTATTCAGTCGCACAACATTCATGCACTCGCACAACATAAATTTGGGCCTCATATAGAAGTTGGGCTTGCACAAGGGCTCCGCATTGGGTCTGTTTTGTCATTAAAGAGTGGATCGCACAAGAGTTTATTAGTCGCACAAGATTTATATTGCTGATATCACCTTTCCCTTGCCGAAAACTCTTAACAGGCCGAAATCCAACACCTTTGCTGAAATCACACTTGGCCGAAATCACCCATCTTCCTTATTATTGGACTTTAGAAATCATTAAAAAAAAAAAAAAACCATTGGGCTGATTTTCATAAGTGTTTTATAAAGTGTTTTATTAAGTTGTGGGCACTTATAAAGTGGACATAATTCTGTGTGATCAAGTTATCAATTTCATACACCAATCATGAGTTGCACGAGTCCATGGGATTGGAGTATGGACCCACAACCAGGTCAAGATCAAACTTCCGCAGCCGCGTGGGCAAGAAATATATTTCCTCAACCAGTTCAACAAAAGTCAATAAGTTCAATTCAATGGGCATTGGTGTCGAATAAAAAACAAAGCATTCAGAATCTTTTGGTAGCGAGAGAAGAAGGAAATCCAGCTACTAGAAAGACACATCATGATCTGTTGAAGAAGAAATTCGAATCATTTAATTTCTTAGAGAAAGAAACCCTAAATGATATAACTACTCGTTATTATCATTTGATGAGTGAAATGCATTATTTTGGTGTTCTTGTATCTCAACAGGAAATGGTAGCACGGTTTGCTGATGCTCTACCTCCAAAGTGGAGCCCATTCATTGAGCTTTTAAAGCATACGGGTGTTTTAGATGCTGTCAATGTTAATATCTATGAATTCATTCAGAAGTTGGAGCACAAAAACGAAGAGGAAATTCGGAAAGCTAAAAGGATTGCACCTACTCAAAACACAGAAATGTATTTGCCGGGTTTTGGTCCTTCAGCTAGTTCTAGTTCCATTCAGCAACCGAAGCTTCAAACGGCATTTGTATCAAATACAAGCTCATCCCCGTTTCCACAGTTCAATCAAAGTGCTTATCTTTCGCGATCTCAACCCCAACCCCAAGTTTCCACAACACAACCTCAATTTGATCCAAGTGTCGATTGTGGTCCGCCCATACAGTTGGGAAACGGAGATCAAGGAGGAACTGTGTTTTATGCTGAAATTGTCAAGAATGTCAATGATGGTGAATCTTCAGGAAAAGATGATAGTTCGGGATACAGTGGCAGTACTGATGAAGATGGGTCAGGTGTGAGTGATTACAGTTCAGAATCGGACGTGAAGGAGGGAATGGATTCTGAAGCTGATAATTTGTCGAATGATGCTGAAAAGAAATCTGACTTGATCAAGAAAGCTGATGCTACATCGAAAGAAATGGAGAAGATTCTCACTGAAGATGGATCTTTCTCTTCTCAGACTGCCTTTATGGCTAATGTCTCAGCCTCTACGAGTCAGGTAAGATCTGAAACTCATAGCATATGTAGTGATTGTGCTGATATGAAACTTAAATGTGCTGATTTGAAACGTGAATCCGAAACGGTTCATAGTCACAATCAAAGTTTGGTTATTGAATTGTCTAAGTGCAAAGAGGCAAACATGGCGTTAACTCGAAACGAAAAGGATTTTAAATCTTTAATTGAAACCCTAAAGAAAAGTGTTTCCGAATTGAACAAAGTTGTTTATCATAAACAAGTTAGTATTAACGATTACATTAACATTGTTGAGGAAACCAAAAAGGAGTTAGCCATTGCCAAATGCGAGCATGATGCTATCAAGCAAAAGTTGGAGAGTTATTCTAACTCCCGATTTGTGCTCGATCACATAATTGACGTTCAACAACTGAAAGGGAACGTGAAAGGCGTTGGGTATAAGGCGTGTCCACCCCCTTTGAGACACAACTATACCAAAATGCCCGATGAAGAGGATATGCCTCGGTATGAACCCAATGTGCCTCTTGATTATGAGGAAGTTACTACTGGCTTAGGGTTCAAACCGGACAATTCATCGGAGGGCTCATCTGATAACAAAGAAAAGTCATCATGTGCCTCAAATCAAAGTCCTCCAACCATTGAGGACTGTGATTCTTCAGATGATGAAACAGATGCGAATGACCAGGATGAATCACTTGATGAGACGAAAGGAGTAGAAATTCCAATTGAGAATCATATTCTTTGTGATCCTCCTACTCCTGCCGTGCAACCTGTTGCCAAGCAAGTGATAGATCCTGTCAAGGATGTCAAAGATGACAATGAATGTGTGTCTGCTGTTAAGAGCAACAACTTGGTGTATACTTTAGTCGGTGATAACAAAATTTATTCAAACAAAGATTTTCCAATCAAAAACGTCAATCAATCATTGATCGATAAAGTGTTTGAAGATAATACAACTAAGTTTTTGGGAAAAGCGATCCCGAGAGTTTCAGTAACTCAGTGTGATCCTATTCCAAAAGCTGAAGTGAGGAAACAATTTGGAAACCAAAAATTACCGACAAAGCAACAACCTGTCGCTTTTAAGGGTAAGCAACAACAACAACGAGCTCCAAAGCCAAAGGCTAAGGTTGAATCAAAAGGAGCTCGTTTCAAGAAGAAAGACAAAGATATCAAGTTTGTAGCATCAAGGGGTACTGATAAAATTGAGACTTTTGAAAACAAATCAAACACTGATTTTGTACAACAAGTCAAGATTTTGAAACGTAACGCTCAAAACAATTACACCCAACACACAAACGGGTGTGATGTAGGAACAAGTACCTCTGGGTCTACAGGTTCAACATGTGAAAGTCGAACCGGTTCTCCTAAGTTTGTTGAAAGGAGAATTTGTTTCAAATGTGGGAAGGTTGGGCACATTATTAAAGATTGCAAAAACTCGCCCAAACCAAATTTTGTTGAAAGAGCCCCCTCTGAACAAGGTCACTTACAACGTCGTCCTGTTTATCCAAAACATGATAAAAGAACTGTTAAAGAACAGGAAACAAAACAACGACGTAAAAATGTGAAGGTGATTGAAAAGGCGTTGAAACCGGAGGTTGTCCAAATAAATTCTGTGAAGTTAGAAATTAAAAATGAAAAACAAAAACAGATTTGGAAACCAAAATCGGTAACTGTTTCAGGGGGAGGTGCTGTGTTTGAGAATCATCAGGAAATCGAAGTCACAATCCTCGATGATGAAGGACGACCCAAGTCTGTTAAGGCTTGGGTCCCCCTCTCCAACTAATCTTTCAGTGAGTGTGTAGGATATTCCAGGAGGAACTTTCGATAGTCGTAAGATTGTTGATAGTGGAACGTCCATACACAAAATAGGCAACAGAAGAAATTGCTGCCTTTGTTGGAGAAAATGGAAAGAGAACAGAAGTGTCTGTTAAAAGAGTTTGAAAAGCTTCGACAAATTGCAAATCATCAAAAGTTTGATTGTTCAAGGCTTTGATCGGGTCCCCAGGGTAGATTCAATCAAAATGTACGCACCTGCAGCACGTTTGAAGTTCAAAATCAACAAGATGAACGTGCAGTGTACATTTCTACGCGGTGTGATTGAAGAAAATGTGTTTGTTGAACAAACCAACCGGGTGTGCGGATGCCTTGGCATGGATTGAACAACCGCACACTACTTCTCAAGAGAAAGATAAAGACCTTCGCTGGTGAAATGTGGAAGACCAGCCGGACCCAGAAGTTTTTGATCTTGTTGCTGTCAAGAGATTTCTCAGCAGCTACAAAAAAATCGACTTTGAAATCCACACCGGGTGGATATCCAGTTTGGGAGAGCGCTCAGGTTCCTGGCAATGCACGAAGCAGTTGCAGGAAACGGTTTTAAATTTCTAATCTCTCCTATACTTGTCGATATTTTAGCTGCTTTGTGAATTATTATCTCGTACAGCACTCTTTGGCCAGACACGTTGATCTCGAATATCACCTCACACGTGATTGTTTCACTATGAAACTCGTCAATGTTGTCATGGTCCGCACCGCTTACCGACATGCCAACTGATTTTTCCAAAATTCGATTAAATCATTTCTGATTAAAATTTAATTTTGGTAAACGGCATTGAGGTAAAACATGAGTTAACCAGCATCGGAAAATCGTTTTTGTAAATACCTTTGTGTTTTTAAATTTTATCTTAGTTTGTTGATTTTAGGGGGAGTAAATCCAAAATTTGAAAATTCAAAAACATCGAAAAATTTCAAAACTCAAAAACATTGGAAAAACAAAAATGAGTTTCCTGGCGAGCAAAAGAGAAAATGATAGTACATCAGTGGTCTGTCTAAACCTCTTTAAACCTTAAATGAAAAATGATAAGCAGCTCTATATAAGATGTATCGGTAGGCTCACAATCATTTTAAAGTGTGCAGGGTGATATAAACTTAAATCGACTGAAGACTGGGTGGGAACCATTCATTGGCATATGGTCTTAGTACCGAAATTTCGTTTGAGAGATTGCCGAGGTTCTGAGATATTCGGTCTTTATGCTGCTTATCATCTGGGTATCATGGTTGTATCTTTTACCGAAAAATAACGGGGACGCAAGTCTAGATCTTCCATGATACCATACATACGTGTACATATTGCATTCGACCTCAATAAGTGATAAACAATCACATGTCCATACAAATAAGTGATAATATATCACAAATTCTTTCCGGGTGTCAAGTTCGTCTCTCTGCTGTACGAAAGTACTGACCTGTTCACGGACTTGCTCCTGTGCCCTCATGCATCGAAAATCAAGTTCCTCATCAATAAGTGATTCTATCACATAGGGCTTGTTTTCAATCAAAATAAGTGAGTTTCTCACATCATATACGGTCAAACAGATGATAATCGGTATACTCACCGGTAAGATGAACTCTCGTGCATACCTTGATACGGGAATGTGTCGTGATGTGGATGAACACCGGTCGGTAAGTATAAATCATACCTTAACGTATCCCCTCGCCATGATTACAAATGATAAGTTGAGCTTATGTGGACAACAATACCGATAATTGTTATAGGATGCTTATCTAAATGTTAACTAATTGAACAAAAAGAGCGTTTTGACATGACCGTACACTGATATGATTCTCTTACCCTCGAAACTCGCAAAAAGAATGTCTGTAAATATTTGTTTACTGCTTTTAGTTTCTGCATCTTTGTATATATTTATTTATTGCTTTCCGTCTTTACTTTTGAAAAATGAAAAATTCCAAAAAGATTTTAGGTGTGTTTTAATTTAAACTTTATAAAAGCCAAAAAGATTTTGCTTCTAGTTTATTTTTGATTGACTGATGTTGGAACTCGAGTCTATCCTACCCAAAATCCTGATTCTAAGCCGGAAAACAATTGCATCTTCATAAACAGTCGAAGTTAACAAGTTTTTGAAAGTTAAAGGATTAAAATTGATCATTTTCTAAACTTTCAAACTGTTGTCGGTCGGTGTTTGATTGAGATTTGATCTCATATGTGTCGTTTGTTTAATTTGACTATATTCCAAGCGGTTGTTCTCATTATGCGTTTAGCTTTCTTGCATGTGCAGATGCTAAAGGCGAGGAGAACATGTTCGATGACAAGCTTTGGAATGAAGACACGAAGTGGAGGCACTCAAAGTATAAAATGATCGAGTTGCCGCTGACCCTTCATCAACACCACAAGGATCTGAAGAATTGACAAGTCAAAAGATTCACGAGCATGACTCAATGGAGAGTTCAATCTAAGGGGGAGTTTATTGACACACTACCTAAATGAAAAGGGGAGTTTGTTGATACACTTTCAACTTACGGCGCGTGAAGACTTTGAAGATCCTCCGACATGGAAGACATGGAAGTTGAACCTCACGAGTAGCGTCCAAGGGGGAGTTTGTTGATACATATTTTGTGGACGCGACTTGGTTCGGTTCAACTCGATTCGGTTCGACCCGGTTAGCTTCGGCTCAAGCCCGACGTCTCGACATTCCTCCGTCGTGCGTCCCAGAGTTCGACACGCGAAGCACGAAACGCCGCAAGCCGGTTCCCGCTGCCACATCATCATGACATCATCATGATGATGTCATGATGATGTCACAACTTTGACCAAATGCAAATATGAACGTGCATGGGCAAAAGAAGCTTGGGTCAATCCAATCGCACAAGATACATGTTGGGCCCTTGACCAACATTGGGCCGAACCCAGTCAATCGCACAAGTGAACACCTATTTAAACTGAATTTAAGTGATTTCGGTGGGTGTGTGTGAGAACAGAGAGACAGGAGCGGACAAGAGAAGACCCAGATCGCACAAGGAAGAACCCGAGAGAAATATTGAGAGTTTACAAAGTTTGATTTGTAAACATTGATTTGTAATTGTCTTTCAACTATTAATACATTGGTGTTAATCGTTGAGTCTCGGTGTCCTTTTCGTGTTCTTGTCCATCTCTCGATCTCGGTTTGCATCTCCGGTTGGATTCCGCACAACCGGGTGTGTTTGACAACAAGGATTAGGCGACTAGATCCTCCCCTAGCCGGACCTACATACGAGTTTGTATTCATTAAATATAGATTTTGGGTGACTTTCAACTATTTGACCAATTTGATCCATTCCTGGTTTACCCAATTCTTTTATTTTACCAATTAGATTTACAAATGAAACACAACTCAAAATGACTCAATGAATTCAAAATGAAACCTCGACTTCGGAAAATGATTTGATAATTTGAAACTGCAGGAGAGAAGCTGAAAAGTAATTTATCAAGATTCGTGGTGATAGTTTGGGTTTTTGTAGTGCTTGTTCTAACGTCAAGTTACACAGCAACGTTAAGTTCACTTTTAACCATACAAGAGATTGCATCAAATGGGGGGAGGGTCCAACTCCCAAGTGTCTCATATGAACTTTTAAATAGATCTGCGAAGCTGAAATCACCCGCGGATTATGCTAAAGTGTTAAGAAGTGGAAGTGTAGGTGCGGTCATTGACGAGATCCTCTATGTTAAAACATTCATTTCACTGTATCCGGCTGCCGAGTTCTCCTTGGTAGCAACATCAAAATCAACAATCACTAATGGTTTCGCCTTTGTAAGTGCTCTCTAACCCATTAATTATGGTAACACTTTAAAAAGGGCGAAATCAGTCATTTTTAGGACGAGTATGAATGAGCCGACTCAGTCGGAACTCTTTAATTTTTTTGTTGTCCAATTCTAAAATCTTATTGTTGATACATGTATGTGGACGCGACTCGACTCGACGCGACTTGGTCCGGTTCGACCCGGTTAGGTTCGGCTCAAGCCCGACGTCACGACATTCCTCCGTCGTGCGCCCCAGAGTTCGACACGCGAAGCACGGAGAGCCGAGAATGTTTCCCGCTTGACACATCATCATGACATCATCATGATGATGTCATGATGATGTCAAGACTTTGACTAAACTTCACAAATATGAAACAAGTTGGATACGTGCATGCTGTTGGTCCAATCATCTCGCATGGTCGTTTGGTCCAATCAAAACGGTTGGGCTTCTACAAACTGACTGGCCCAAAGCCCATTATGGACGAATCACAAAGGATCTCGACGAAACAGCCATGTTTCGTCGACATGATCCATTTCCGTCGAGCATTTCTTTGTTTCGCCAAGCTTCTGATTCGCCAAGTCTGATTCGTCGAGTTTAATTCTGTTTCGTCGAGTATGGTCTGATTCACCGAGTTGTGTTTGTCTCGTGGTGTCTGTGGGTATAAATAGAGTTCATTACTTCTGTTTTAGAAGAGAGAACACATTGTAGAGAGCACACACACACATGAGAGTTTGAGAGAGTTTGCAAAACACATTTGTAAACATTGATTTGTAACCGAACCTTTCATACGTATTAATACAGTGGTGTTAATCGGTGAATATTGTGTGTCGTGTATTTACGTGTTCTATCTCGGTTTGCTATTCCGGTTGGATTCCGCACAACCGGAGTGGTTCGTGTACAAGGATTAGGCGACTAGATCCTCCCCTAGCCGGACCTACAAGTGGTATCAGAGCCTTGGCTCTTCTCCTTGTTAAAACCGAGGTGTTCTTGCGTTTTTCGGGATTTAAAAGTTCATAATTTTCTGGAAAATTTCTTAAAATCGAGCTAAGTGTTGTGTTTTGCTTTATGTTTTGTTAAAAACCTCGTAAAATTAACGTTCACATATTAGTTATTGGTTTTTTATTAAACATTTTAGCAAAAATTTGGGTTTTGGAAATTTTCGAGTCACCGGAAAATTCATCGTGTTCTTGCCATCTTCAAAGTGTTCTTCTTGAAACCCACTTTTTGATCTTAAAAAGTTTAAATTAATAAGTGTTTGTGAATTGGAAATTGAAATTTGATTAAAATATTGGAGACCATACTGGTTGGTGAACTTGGACGTGCAAGTTTGTCTCAAAGTTGTACCGTGTCAGACAGATCTCACCAACCCCTGTTACCGTTTCGACGAATCAGACATCAGACGAAACAGGTCTCATTCGTCAAGCCCCTCCACGACGAAACAGACTTTCTGTTTCGTCGATATTGCTTGTTTTTGGGCTTCTGTTTCGTGGACCTTGTTACTGGGCTTCTGTTTCGTGGACATTGTTACTGGGCTTCTGTTTCGTCGACTTGGCAGCCCAAATCATAAGTGGGCTGTTTCGTCAACACTTATATAGTCTAAATCTGTTTCGTTAACATTTGTGAACAATTTGTTTTCGTCGATCATTACAACTTCAATTTGTTTCGTGGAAGTTGTTTCGTCGAAACACTTATCAGTTTTTAACAGAGGGTTTGCAAGTATGTCTTAACAGTCTGTTTTGAGTGTGTTTCTCAGGTACTTGTGATTTTACATCAAAAATGAATTCGATGTGGGGTGTTCTGATAAATACAGAAATGTATTTTGGTACTCCGGCTCCGGATTCGGGTTCGCAAGCTAATGCTACATCTACCGGTCAATGGGCATTCGTATCAAATCAAGCTCCAAGTGTTCAAAGCATTTTGCTAAGCGAAAGTGAAACGGGAAGTTTGAATAGGCCTCCAAAGTTGATGCATTTAAGTGAATATCCGGGATGGTTTGGTAGATTTCATACATACGTCCTTGGTCAAAATACAGAATTGTGGTTGCGTTTCATCACAGATTTTGATCAAACAATAGAGGTTGCCGCTTCATCTGCTGCTACGTTTGCCGATCTTACAGAAGATCAGAAGAAGGTCTATGATTTGGAAAAGAAGGCATATGCCATTCTTACTCAGGCGTTAAGCAAAGATATTTATCATCAATTTGTCAGTCACAAGACAACGAAGAGGTTGTGGGACGCATTGAAAACAAGGGGCGTAGGAAATGAAGCGACACGTCAATTAAGAAAAGACCTGCTAAAGAAAGAGTTTGATGGTTTTACTTGTATGCAGAATGAATCTTTAGGAGATTTGACAAGTCGATATACTCATTTGCTGACTGAATTGGTAAATATTGGGGTTGTAACAACTTCAGCAGAGATAGTGAAGAAGTTTGCAGATGCACTGCCACCTCAATGGAATAATTTCTTAGAAATCCTGAAGTACAATGGCACTTTGGATACAACAAACTTCGGTGACTTTGCTCAACTCCTGGAAAACAAGAATCAGGAAGAAACTCTCAAGGCTAAAAGAGTTCCAGTGCCACAAAATCCTGAAATGTATTATGGAGCTTCTAGCACTTCTACAAAACCTTCTTCACACGCTCCAATTCAAACAGCATTTGTGTCTAGCACTAGCTTGTATGGCACTCCTCCTCCAACAACAGACATATATGGAAATCCGCTTAATCCAGCTCCTCAACCAGCACCACAACAGCAACAGCAAATCAGAACAACTGATATATTCGGAAAGCCACTTCCTCCTCAACAGCAACATCAAGCTTGTTATGGAAGTACATCATCTGCTGGTCAACAATCAAAGCCAAATACAGTACGGCTCGACACTTCAAGCTTTTCTAAAGTCAGTGTTGAAGTAGCAAAAGAACATATGGAGCTGCTAAACACTGTGGTGAGCGCATACTGTGGATTAGTGGAGGGTCAGATTGGTAATATTAATCTGACACAAGAAGACTATCAGCAGATAGATAAAGAGGAGATGGAGATGATGGATATTAAGTGGGCCTTTGCCAGTGCTGTTAGGCGAGCAAAGGATTTCATGGAAAGAACAGGCCGAACCAGCTTAGAAAGCAAGAAAGACACCAAGTATGGGTTCGATAAGCAGGCCGTCAAGTGTTTCAATTGTGGTGAGCGTGGTCATTTCAAGCGTGAATGTACAAGGCCATCTCAGCATGGGAACCAGAATCCTTTCCGAGGTCAAGGCAACAGGACAAATCAGAACCAAGGAAGGAACAACGAACGAACACTGGTGCCTGTCAACAACCAGAGTCAAGCAGGACCATCTAATGCCAACCAGGCACTTGTGGTTCAGGTAGATGAAGGTTGTGATTGGTCAATCCAGTTGGGAAATGATGCACCTGATGGAACAGCTTGTTTTGCTGAAGTGGTTAATGATCTTAAACACGCCAGTGGTGGAGAATCTTCCACCAATGGTAGTGAATCTTCTGAAGATGAAGACTCTTCCGGTTATAGTGGAAGTTCAGATGAAGAGTCATCCGCTTCAGGGAATGATCAGGAAGATGACACATCAGCTGCGTCAGTCGATGCAAATATTGATGAACTATTGGAGGAAGCTGCAGCAGGAATTCAAAGAAGATCTATTTTGGTGGATCAAGCTGCTTATTCTTCGTCTTCTCTCCATTCAGCCTTTATGGCGAATGTCGACAGTTCATCAAGTCAGGTATGTGTCGATGAACCCACTTCTGTTAGCTGTGATAATTGTGATAGATTGCATGCTAGATGTGCTGATTTGGAAGCAAACATGTCTGAGTTGCAAGGCAAACACGATGCTTTACAAGCTAGTTTGTTTGAATTGCAAGACAAACATGTTTTAGTGAATGACAAGTGGTGTGAATTGCAAAGCAAGCATGAGGCTTTGCAAGAGAAATATGATGTGACATTTATTCACAATCAGAAATTGACAGTTGATCTTTCTAAGTGCACTGAAGCCAACATGTTTTATGAAAACCATGAAAAAGGATTTAAGTCAATGATTGAAACGTTAAAGAAAGATAAAACAGAGTTGACAAAAATGGTTTCTAGAAAACAAACTGACATTAATTTGTATATAACTCGTCTTGAGGTAATGCAAAAAGAAATGGCTTGTGTTAAAACAGAAAGTGAGGCGATCCGACTCAAGTTAGATAGTTATTTGAGTTCTAGCTATGTGTTGGATCACATCATTGATGTACAGAAAGAGAAAAAGGATGTCACATGCATAGGTTATAAGAAATGTCCACCACCCGTGAGAAACAACTTTGATGCACTGCCTGATGAGGAGTATAGAACTCATTTTGAACCCTCTGTTCCTTTGGACGTTGAGGAATTTGCTACAGGACTCGGATACAAGAAAGAAGTATCGTCAGATTCAGATGTGTCAGCAGATACCTTTGTAGCTGCTGAACCAAATCAGGATCCTCCAGTTGTGATTGAGGATACTGATTCTTCTGATGATGAATCCGATGATACTGATTCAGCAAAGTCTGATGCGGTGACAAAAGATGAGGACATACCTCTTGAGAATCACATTCTGTGTGATCCTCCTGCAAAACCCGCTAAGACTATTGCAACTGAGTCCTCGTCTGAGAAAGAGTCGGAGAGTGTGGATTTGCTGTACACTCTTGTTGGTGATGATAAAATCTATTCAGACAAAGATTTTCCTATTAAAAATGTTAATCAATCTTTAATCAGTAAAGTCTTTGAAAATTCTACAAGTAAGTTTTTGGGAAAGACAGGACCACATGTTACAGTCACACAGTGTCCTCCTATCCCAAAGGCTGAAGTTAGAAAACAGTTTGGGAACAAGAAATTACCAACAGTGCCAAAACAGCAAAACCATACCAAAACAAATGGTAAGGCACCGACTCAAAATCAAAAGAAGCCGAATCAGAAGAAGAAGAAGAAGAATGTGAACTTTGTGAAATCGAAGGGAACGGACAAAATTGAAAAGTTTGCAAATCAATCTAACTTAGATTTTGTCCAGAAAGTAACAGTAATGAAAAGGAATGAACCGAATAGTTCAAAACCTAGTACCTCGAGATCACAAAGTTCATCATCGGCAAGACGACCACATGATACTTCGGGTTTTGTTGAACGAAGATCATGTTTTGAATGTGGTACAATCGGGCATATCATTCGAAATTGCCCATATCTTCATAAGTTGAAAGCCAAAGAAGATGATCCCCGTGAACGCAATCACCAAAGGCGATCTGTTTCTGTAAAACAAGATCCCCGACTCATAAGAGAAAGGGAAAAGAAACAGAAACGCCAACAGGTCAAGAAAATTGAAAAGGCGATTAAAATTGATGTGGTTCAAAAACAATCTGTTCCAGTTAAACCAGAAAGTTCAAAAACTTCAAACAATCACGAAGTTAAATTTAAAAACAATCAAACTGGTAAAACTCAACAGACCTGGAAACCAAAATCTGTTATTGAATCAGGGGGACCATCACAATTTTCGAATCATCAAAGAATAGAGGTTATTGTTGTTGATGAAAATGGAAGACCCAAGACCACAATGGCTTGGGTCCCCATCTCCAACTAATCATGTGAGTTCATGTGCAGGGTGTTCCAGGAGGAACTATCAGTAGTCATTGGATTGTTGATAGTGGGGCATCCAGGCACATGACAGGCGACATGAAGCTTCTCTACGACGTCAAATCTATTAGAGGAGGTTATGTTGCTTTTGCTGGAGATAAAGGCGGATATATTACGGGTGAAGGAATGATTTCCAACGGGGTTGTTAGCTTTGACAAGATCAACTTCGTACAACAACTTGATCACAATCTTCTTAGTGTTTCTCAAATTTGTGATAAGCAGTTTTCAGTACACTTTGATGCAAATGGATGTTATGTGCTGAAACCCGGGTTCAAAATTCCAAAAGAATGGATTCTCTTGTCGGCTCCAAGGATAAATGATCTGTATGTCCTTGATATGAGCCAAGCTATCACAACGTCTGCACAAGCAACTTGTTTCGTTTCTAAAGCCACAGAAAAAGACACAATCTCTTGGCATAGGCGAATGGGTCACATTCACTTACGCAAAATGAATCATTTGGTATCAAATGAATTGGTGAATGGTGTTCCTCTTAAAAACTTCCATCTTCAAGACGTCTGTGTTTCGTGCCAGAAAGGAAAACAAACGAAGAAACGACACCCTACAAAGAAAGTCAACACGGTGGCTGTTCCTCTTGAACGTTTGCACATGGATTTGTTCGGTCCTGTCAAGCACAAAAGCATTAGGAATGATCAATATTGCCTCGTGATAACTGATGATTATTCAAGATTTTCTTGGGTGGCGTTCATGGCACATAAGAGTGAAACCTTCGGTATTATCAAAAATTTGATCATTCAGATTGAGAATCTATATAACTTGAAGGTTAGGCGGATACGCAGCGACAATGGTACTGAATTCAAAAATCATGCCATGGCGGAGTTTTGCACTTCAAAAGGTATTCTTCACGAATTTAGTGCAGCTTATACTCCTCAACAGAATGGCGTCGCTGAACGTAAAAACCGCACATTGATCGAGACTGCTAGGACTATGTTGGTAGAATCGCAGCTACCCATTCCATTCTGGACTGAAGCTGTGTCTTCTGCATGCTATACGTTGAACCGAGTCCTTACAGTCAAAAGGCACAACAAGACCTGCTTTGAGCTTATCAACAAACGGAAACCAGACTTGTCCTATCTTGAACCGTTTGGAGCTCCATGCACAATTATCGATCCTAATGGAAAGTTTGGGGCTAGAGCCATTGAGGGATACTTTCTTGGGTATTCCACCCCAAACTTAAGAGTCTGGAATCTAGAGACTAAAAGGGTCGAGGAATGGTCTGAAGTCAGAGTACAAAGGCACACTTTACCAGTTAGAAATCCTGGTCAGCCTTGGATGTTTGAGTACGACGACTTTTTCAATTCGATCAATGCTGAAGCCGTTGAAGAAAGTGCTGCGGCAAGGATGTTTTTCGAGAGTGACAACGCAACAGATTCACCGTTGGTTCGTCCCATTATTGTCAATCAAGAACCATCTTCAGTGAACAATAATGCTCTCGACAATGAGGATTTTCACGATGCTACCGAATTGAACGAATCTTCAGAGGATGATGAATTTCTAGATGCAGATCAAGAAGCTCCAGCAACAGCAGTACATGGTATTTCAGAGGGTACACCTCCAGTGGATGTCCCTAGAACAGCTGAAACTTCTGCATCATCCTCTTCGTCAATTCCGGGCCTTGAGTTGATTGTTGATCTGAATCTCAACAATCTGGGTACAAATATTCCAGTTCCAGATAATCCAGAAACAAGGATTCACAATACCCATCCTCAACAAAACATCATCGGAAATGTTCAAAGTGGCGTTCAAACAAGAAACATGTTGCGGAACAACAACAATGCAGGCTTGTATGCAACTATCCGAGAATCTGGTCAACAAAATGATTGGTCTTTCGCGTGTTATGTCTCACAGGAAGAGCCAAGAACTTGGAAAGATGCTTTGAAAGATAGCTCATGGGTTGAAGCGATGCAGGAAGAACTGCAACAATTCCAGAAGCTTGGTGTCTGGAAACTCGTAGAGAAACCTGCTGGTTATAAGAAGATTGGTACCCGTTGGGTGTTTAAATGCAAAAAGGATGACCGTGGAATCGTTATTCGAAACAAAGCAAGGCTAGTCGTTCAAGGTTTTCGTCAGATTGAAGGGATCGACTACAACGAAGTGTATGCACCTGTTGCACGTCTAGAAGCAATTCGGATTTTTCTGGCTTATGCCTCATTCAAAGGTTTCAAGGTATACCAGATGGACGTGAAAAGTGCATTCTTACATGGTGTGGTAGAATAAGAGGTGTACGTCGAACAGCCTCCAGGTTTTGAAGATCCTATCCATCCCGATCGGGTTTGGTTGCTCAACAAAGCTCTCTATGGTCTTCATCAAGCACCACGAGCTTGGTACGCAACCTTATCTAATTATCTGCTGGAGAATGGTTTTCGCAGAGGTCTTATCGACTGTACTCTTTTCATCAAAGAACAAGATGGAGATCTTCTACTGGTACAGGTATACGTTGATGATATTATTTTTGGTTCTACTAATGATGTTTTGTGTAGGGATTTCGAGCGTGTAATGCAGGATAAATTCGAGATGAGTGCTATGGGGGAAATGACTTTCTTTTTGGGCCTACAAGTACAACAAACTGAGTCTGGGATATTCATCCATCAGACTAAATATGTTGGTGACATCTTGAGCCGGTTCCAGATGTCTGATGCATTGCCCATCGCTACCCCATTGCCACAAAATCACGGAGTTACTCCAGATTTGAAGGGTGAAGCAGTTAGCCCCTCATACTACCGCGCGATGATCGGATCTCTTATGTACCTCACGGCATCAAGACCAGATATAATGTACCCAACGTGCCTGCTTGCCAGATATCAAGTGAACCCGAAGGCCTCACATCTTGCAGCTGTAAAAAGGATTTTTCGTTATTTGAAGGGTTACCCTGACACCGGTCTATGGTACCCTAGGGATAATAACTTTGACTTGATCGCATTCAGTGATTCTGATTTTGGCGGATGCAAAATCGACGGCAAATCCACAACGGCTGGATGTCAGTTTTTGGGAAATCGCCTAGTCACATGGCAGTGCAAGAAGCAGACGTGTGTCGCTACATCAACATGCGAAGCTGAATACATTGCTGCCTCAAGTTGTTGCTCCCAAGTCCTATGGATCCAACAACAAATGCGTGATTACGGTTTTGAATTCCTAACTACTCCTATTTACGTTGATAATTCTGCTGCCTTACAGATCACTAGAAATCCTGTGCAGCACTCAAAGACTAAGCACATCGACATTAAGTATCACTTCATACGTGATTGCTTTGAGAAAAGGCTAATCGATGTTGCTTATGTCCACACCGATGACCAACGTGCCGACCTTTTTACCAAAGCTTTTGACAAATCAAGATTTGACTACTTATTATTGGTAAACGGCATTAAGGTCAAGCAAGAGTAAAACCAACATCGGAAAATCATTTTTGTAAATACCTTTGTGTTTTAAATTTATTTCAGTTTGTTGATTTTAGGGGGAGTAAATCCAAAATTTGAAAATCCAAAAACATCAAAAAAAAAAAATTTCAAAAACACAAAAACAATAGAAAAACAAAAATGAGTTTCTTGGCGAGCAAAAGAGAAAATGATAGTACATCAGTGGTCTATCCAAACCTCTTTAAACCTAAACTGAAAAACGATAAGCAGCTCTATATAAGATGTATCGGTAGGCTCACAATCATTTTAAAGTGTGCAGGGTGATATAAACTTAAATCGACTGAAGACCAGGTGGGAACCACTCATTGGCATATGGTATTGGTACCGAAATTTCGTTTGAGAGATTGCCGAGGTTCTGAGATATTCGGTCTTTATGCTGCTTATCATCTGGGTATCATGGTTGTTTCTTTTTCCGAAAAATCACGGGGACGCAAGTCTAGATCTTCCATGATACCATACATACGTGTGCATATTGCATTCGACCTCAATAAGTGATAAACAATCACATGTCCCAAACAAAATAAGTGATAATATATCACATTTATCCGGGAGTCAAGTTCGTCTCTCTGCTGTACGAAAGTACTGACCTGTTCACGGACTTGCTCCTGTGCCCTCATGCATCCGAAAATCAAGTTCCTCATCAATAAGTGATTCTATCACAAAGGGCTTGTTTTCAAATCAAAATAAGTGAGAATCTCACATCATATACGGTCAAGCAGATGATAATCGGTATACTCACCGGTAAGATGAACCCTCGTGCATACCTTGATACGGGAATGTGTCGTGATGTGGATGAACACCGGTCGGTAAGTATAAATCATACCTTAACGTATCCCCTCGCCATGATTACATTTGATAAGTTGAGCTTATGTGGACAACAATACCGATAATTGTTATAGGATGCTTATCTTAATGTTAATTAATTGAACAACAAGAGCGTTTTGGCATGACCGTACACTGATATGATTCTCTTACCCTCGAAACTCGCAAAAAGAATGTCTGTAAATATTTATTTACTGCTTTCAGTCTCTGCATCTTTGTATATATTTATTTACTGCTTTCTGTCCTTACATTTGAAATATTCAAAAATACCAAAAAGATTTTAGGTGTGTTTTAATATAAACTTTATAAAAGCCAAAAAGATTTTATTTCTATCTTATTTTTGATCGTACGATGTTGGAGCTCGAGTCTTCGTTACCTAAAACCTGAACGAAAACCGAAATGACTAAATCTTCATAAACGGTCGAAATTTGCAAAGTGCTGAAAGTTAAAATTGAAATTGATAAAATACATTAAACTTTCAAACTATCGGACGGTGTTTGATTAAACAATGGTCACACGTGTGTCGTTTGTTTATGTTAACTATATTCCAAGCAGTTGTTCTCATTACGCGTTTAGATTTCTTGCATGTGCAGATTCTAAAGGCAAGGAGAACATGGTCGATGACAAGCCTCGGAATGAAGACACAACGTGAAGGCACTCAAATGATGAAGATGATCGAGTTGCCGCTGGCCATCATCAACACCATAAGGATCTCAAGTATTGAAGATCAAAAGATTCACGAGCATACCTCAAAGGAGAGCTTATGTTAAGGGGGAGTTTGTCAACACACTTCCTACATGAAATGGGGAGTTTGTTGATACACTTTCTTCTTACAAGACGTGAAGACTTTGAAGATCCTCCGACATAGAAGACATGAAAGGCGAATCTCGCGAGTAGCGTCCAAGGGGGAGTTTGTTGATACGTGTATGTGGACGCGACTCGACTCGACGCGACTTGGTCCGGTTCGACCCGGTTAGGTTCGGCTCAAGCCCGACGTCACGACATTCCTCCGTCGTGCGCCCCAGAGTTCGACACGCGAAGCACGGAGAGCCGAGAATGTTTCCCGCTTGACACATCATCATGACATCATCATGATGATGTCATGATGATGTCAAGACTTTGACTAAACTTCACAAATATGAAACAAGTTGGATACGTGCATGCTGTTGGTCCAATCATCTCGCATGGTCGTTTGGTCCAATCAAAACGGTTGGGCTTCTACAAACTGACTGGCCCAAAGCCCATTATGGACGAATCACAAAGGATCTCGACGAAACAGCCATGTTTCGTCGACATGATCCATTTCCGTCGAGCATTTCTTTGTTTCGCCAAGCTTCTGATTCGCCAAGTCTGATTCGTCGAGTTTAATTCTGTTTCGTCGAGTATGGTCTGATTCGCCGAGTTGTGTTTGTCTCGTGGTGTCTGTGGGTATAAATAGAGTTCATTACTTCTGTTTTAGAAGAGAGAACACATTGTAGAGAGCACACACACACATGAGAGTTTGAGAGAGTTTGCAAAACACATTTGTAAACATTGATTTGTAACCGAACCTTTCATACGTATTAATACAGTGGTGTTAATCGGTGAATATTGTGTGTCGTGTATTTACGTGTTCTATCTCGGTTTGCTATTCCGGTTGGATTCCGCACAACCGGAGTGGTTCGTATACAAGGATTAGGCGACTAGATCCTCCCCTAGCCGGACCTACACTTATAGATTTTTTTATTTTTCTTAAAGTATACACACGATATTTGTAGGTATTTACACAATTTCATAAAATGAACAACTTAATTTGGTCTAATTCAATATGAGGATAAACCGGAAGATACCGAAAAAATAGAAAATATTGAAAGCTTGCTCTATATGGGGTAAAACTTAAAAGATGTATTACCATTTTTTTGGTAATTTTAAAAAAGCATGTTCTTTATGGGTATAGAAGTATTATATGAAACTCGAATCAAACCAACCTTATTTACATTTTTAGAGTTTGCACTAGGACTTTAGTCAAATTTCTATCGGTTAGATTCCTCTGACACAGTTGATATTTTTTTTGAACCGCAAATGTTACTCCTACCCTACTTTAAACCGACAGTTCTAAAATACACCTTTGCCCAGGTTTGAACATGAGACCTGCCATCTAAGAGGCATATGCCTCCACTAAGTGGACTAGCACCACATTAGATTTGATATGTATGAGATCAAACACAACTTTGTTTAATAGAAAACAAAACTAGGATATCCGCCCATTGGGCTCGCCCACCTTTAAGCAAATAAAAAGTTGATTTTTAAGCTAATTATATGTTTCTTGAGAAAACAACACAATAAGGTTTCCCGTACAGGTGTTCCAAAAAGATTCACCTTTGACAAGAGAGATGTCGATAGAGATAGCAAAGCTCCGCGAAGATGGCACACTAAAAGCGTTAGAAGAAAAATGGCTAAAACAACCATCTTCACTGATATCAGGAGACGTCTCTACCCCTACACAAAACAGTTTGGATCTTTATGGGTTTCGGGGTCTGTTTCTTACAAGTGCATTGTCGATGGCGTTGGCCCTTTTAGTATCCATGGTCTATCTTTTGCATAAAAATTACTGGCGTGGAAAAACTAAGATGGAGATACTGAGGAGCGTCTTACGTAGATCACAAGTACAATCACAAGAAAGTGATAGGGAACCAACGATTTAATATCTATGTGTTGATTTTCTATTATCAAGTCGCTTAGTCACAAAGAAAAACTATAGAATTAAATAGAATATATGTGTTTAATTACTTTGTGGCAAAGGTGTATGAATTTGCCGTTCTGTAACCAGGGACTGCAAAAAACTTCATGTACTAAGTAACAAACAAAAAAAATAAAATTAGCAATGGATAATTTTATATTTAAACTGGGAATTACCTAAATGCCCTGTAAGGGTGGAGGGAACCCTTGCGGTAAGAAGGATTTTGGCAAGCAGGGCAACTAAAACTTTGTCTAGGTGGCATCATGTGGCATTTAACTTGGGTTATGTTGTGGCAAGAAGGTTTGCATCTGTTATAAAACAACCAGAAATTGAATCCAGATAAACTTTGAACCAACGATTGTTATTGAATGATTAACTAAAATGATTGAATACAAGAAACGAAATTTCAATGAATTGAAAAACGAAGTAAGTAAACTATCTTGCCCTAAACCACTTATTTATACTGAGTCGCCAAAGTCTGTTACAACAACTTGTTGAAGAAACTTTACATAAACACCCCTGAACTTATAAGAAAATAAGTTTCAGCCCTTGTACTTCTAAACACTGCTTCCAAACAACTATTTTGTTAACCACTGATTACATACTACAACAGCAGTTGTTACCACCATCAGTGCTTGTCCTTTTAATCTCCAGCAGTGCTTATAAGACTCTTCAACTGTTTGACTTGAGACTCATCAGTGGTTTGACTTTATACTTTAACCTCATCAGTGGTTTGCAGATGAACTGAACTGTTACTTTTTTACAACAATCTCCACCTAAGTAACAATTCAGTTTATCCCAAACTTAATGAGTTAAAACAAAATGTAAACTTTGCACCTGGCAAAGCCTTGGTCATCACATCAGCCGGGTTAACATCTGTTCCAACCCACTTGACCACCACTTCTTTAGAAGTCACCACATTTCTGATCCAAAACATCTTCACATTGATGTATTTTGTTCTTTCATGAAAAACACTCTTCTTTGACAACTGAACAGCACATTCATTATCACAGTTTACCTCCACACTATCCAACCTGATTCCCAGATCAGCAACCATACCCTTTAACCATAAAGTCTCTTTTACCCCTTCGGTTAAAGATATGAATACAGCCTTAGTTGTGGATAGTGCAACAACATGCTGCAACTGAGACTTCCAACTAACCACATTCCCCATCACTGAGAACACATAACCAGTTATAGACCTGCCATTATCTTTGTCTTTGGCATAATCAGAATCAACATAACCACTGATCATGTTCCCCTTTTTCTCAACTTGGTCTTCAAACTTTAAACCAAGTTTCCTTGTGCCTGCCAAATATCTGAGAATCCATTTTACTGCTGCCCAATGATTTTTACCAGGATTAGCCACGTACCTACTCACTACACTAACAGCATATGCAATATCAGGTCTTGTGCAGACCATGATATACATCAGACTTCCAACAGTGTTTGCATATGGAACCTTGCTCATATACTCTTTATCCTCATCTGTTTGATGACAATCTTTCTTTGACAAATTAAAATGAGCTGCAAGAGGAGTTGTAACAGGCTTACACTATCCCATTCCATAATTCTTCAACACTTTCTCAATATAAGAAGATTGAGACAGTGTTAACACCTTTTCTGCCATATTTCTGTGAATTTCCATACCAAGTATCTTCCTGGCTTCCCCCAAATCCTTCATCTCAAATTCTTTCATAAGCAGCTTCTTGGTTTCTTCTATTTGACTCTTACTTTCACAAGCTATCAGCATATCATCAACATACAGAAGCAAATAGACAAATTTACCCCTGTCATATTCCCTATGATACACACAACTGTCATAAGGACTCCTGCTGAAACCACTGCCCACTATATATTCATCAAACAAGGACCTCTTCAACAAACAAGCTTTATCTTCTTGGCCTCTAACCTCATACCCTTTTGGTTGTGCCATCTAGATTTGCTCCTCCAAATTCCCATGCAAAAAAGCAGTTTTCACATCAATTTGTTCCAATTCCAGATCTAATGATGCAACCAACGACAGGATGACTCTAATTTAGACATGTTTGACTACAGAAGAAAAGATCTCATTGTAGTCAATACCTGCCTTCTGTGTAAATCCTTTTGCCATCAATCTTGCTTTATACCTTGGACCCTCTCCTGGCTTAACACCTTCTTTAATCTTAAAGACCCACTTGCAAGATACCAACTTCTGATCTTTAGGCTTTTTTACCAATTCCCATGTACCATTTTTGTACAGAGAATCCATCTCCTCATCCATTGCTTGACACCACTTTTGACTTTCTTCTGAATTTACAGCTTCTTCAAAAGTTAGTGGTTCATAGATGCTTTCATTCTCAGCAGTTACAAAAGCAACTGCAGAAATATCTTCAGTATCTCTGTACTTCACTGGTTTGACAACTTTCCTTTTTGACCTGTCTCTCACCAACATGTAATCTTCCAAATTTGGAGTACTTTGACTTGTTTCATCCTGACTTGAATCAGGACCACTTTGACTAGATTCACCCTGAGTTGTACCAGACCTTTCATCATTCACCTTTGGTCTTTTTAACACTGGCTCCACCTCTAACTGAAGATCATCTTTCTTGGATACACTTTTGTTTATAGACTCCATGACCTCTTGTACCACTGTCTGGGAGATTGCTTGAGCCCATACAAGGATCTCTTCAACAAACAAGCTTTATCTTCTTGGCCTCTAACCTCATACCCTTTTGGTTGTGCCATGTAGATTTGCTCCTCCAAATTCCCATGCAAAAAAGCAGTTTTCACATCCATTTGTTCCAATTCCAGATCTAATGATGCAACCAATGACAGGATGACTCTAATTAAGACATGTTTGACTACAGGAGAAAAGATTTCATTGTAGTCAATACCTGCCTTATGTGTGAATCCTTTTGCCATCAATATTGCTTTATACCTTGGACCTCTCCTGACTTAACACCTTCTTTAATCTTATAGATCCACTTGCAAGATACCAACTTCTGATCTTTAGGCTTGTTTACCAATTCCCATGTACCATTTTTGTACAGAGAATCCATCTCCTCATCCATTGCTTGACACCACTTTTGACTTTCTTCTGAATTTACAGCTTCTTCAAAAGTTAGTGGTTCATAGATCCTTTCATTCTCAAGGGTTACAAAAGCAACTGCAGAAATATCTTCAGTATCTCTGTACTTCAGTGGTTTCACAACTTTCCTTTTTGACCTGTCTCTCACCAACATGTAATCTTCCAAATTTGGAGTACTTTGACTTGTTTCATCCTGGCTTGAATCAGGACCACTTTGACTGGATTCACCCTGAGTTGTACCAAACCTTTCATCATTCACCTTTGGTCTTTTTAACACTGGCTCCACCTCTAACTGAAGATCATCTTTCTTGGATACACTTTTGTTTATAGACTCCATGACATCTTTGTACAAAATATTCTCTCTGCACTGAACATTTCTGCTCACAATCACCTTTGGATTTTTCAACCTCCAAAGCCTGTATCCTTTTACTCCTTCAGTATAGCCCAGCATGACACACATTTGTGACCTTGGATATAATTTATCATCACTAACATGAGAATACACCAAAGACCCAAACACTTGTAGGTCCACCCGGAGGATCGAGTCAAACCTTATACTTGTTTTCTGACAAACCCGAAAGTGCGGAATCCAAACGGGTTGTTAAACCAAGCGTAGAACACGTAATACACAGACAAGATTCAACGATTAACACTCAATGTATTAATTCGTATCAATTACAATACAATGTTTACAAGAACTCTCTGTAAACTCTCCGTGTGTGTGTGTTCTTACAATGTGTTTTCTCTTGTCTCTCTGTTTTTGTGCTTGCACACACTTAATTAGTTTGCCTTCTGTCTGCTGAGTATATATACTAAAGGTCCACAAAGAACCTGTAGCGACGAAGCATTCCCATGAAAAACCTTAGACCACGAAGAACTTGGTTCTTCGTTGACAAGTCTTCTGCGAATAACCCAGGTTCTTCGTCACAATCACATCTTGACGAAGTATGGTTCTTCGTCAAGAGGTTCTTCGCCACATGTGTGATCCCGCGAAGAACTGTTCTTCGTGTGAAGGCTGCATGACAGCAAACATACAGAAACAGAAAACAATTTACACAGAAACATTACTAATATGCATGCTGCACACACGCAGTTGCATTTACATCATTCATTACAAAGTAAACAATGTACCGAGTCAAGATAGGAGGATATCTTGACTTCGGCCTTCACTTCGTAACCGAGTCGAACCGGAAAGAGCTGTATCCACACATAATATGTATCAACAAACTCCCCCTTGGATGCTGCTCGTGGAGGTTCGTCTTCCATGTTGTAGGATCTTCAAAGTCTTCACGTGTCACAAATAGGAAGTGTATCAACAAACTCCCCCTTACAAATAGGAAACAAATAGGAAGTGTATCAACAAACTCCCCCTTACAAATAGAAAGTGTATCAACAAACTCCCCCTTACAAATAGGAAGTGTATCAACAAACTCCCCCTTTGATTATGCTCGTAAAACTTTTGATCTTCGATACCTTAGATCCTTGTGGCATTGATGAGTGGTTAGCGGAAACTCGATCATCTTGATCATTTGAGTGCATCCATGTCGTGTCTACATTCCGAAGCTTGTTATCTAACACGTTCTCTTCGCCTTTAGCTGATTTGAAAGTCGCATCTGCACATACAAGAAAGCTAAACGCGTAATGAGAATAACCGCTTGGAATATAGTTAAAACAAACAAACGACACACATGTGACCAATTCTCAATCAACTACCGTCCGACAATTAGTTTGAAAGTTTAACACAGTTATCAATTTTAGTTTTTAACTTTCAAGACTTGCAAATTTTGACCGTTTATGAAGATTTAGTTGTTTTGGTTTTCGTTCAGATTTCAGGTAACGAAGACTCGAGTTCCAACATCGGGTAATCAAAGATAATATAGAAATAAAATCTTTTTAGCTTTTATAAAGTTTATATTAAAACACACTTAAACTCTTTTTAGAATTGTGAATATTTCAAATTTTAAGACTGGAAGCATTAAATAAATATAAACAGAGATGCAGAAACTAAGAAATGAAATAAAATATATACAGACATTCTTTTTGTGAGTTTCGAGGGTAAGAGAATCATATCAGTATACGGTCATGCCAAAAACAACTCTTGTTGTTTATTTTATTAACATTTAGATAAACATCATATAACGATTATCGGTATTGTTGTCCACATAAGCTCAACTTATCATATGTAATCGCGGCGATGGGATACGATTAGTGTATGATTTATACTTACCGACCGGTGTTCATCCACACACGACACCTTCCCGTATCAAGGTATGCACGAGAGTTCATCTTACTGGTGAGTATACCATTTATCACATGTTTTGACGTATAAAAAGATGTCAGATACTCACTTATTTTTTAATTGAAAACAAGCCCTATGTGATAGAATTACTTATTGATGAGGAACTTGATTTTCAGATGCATGAGGGCACAGGAGCAAGTCCGTGAACAGGTTAGTACCATCGTACAGACAAAGAGACGAACTTGACTCCCGCATAAAAGCTGTGATATATTATCACTTATTTTGTTTGGACATGTGATTGTTGATCACTTATTGGGGTCGTATGCAATATATACACGTATGTATAGTATCATGGAAGATCTAGACTTCGTCTATGTAATGTTTCGGTAAAAGAAAACAACCATGATACCCAGATGATAAACAGCATAAAGACCACATATCTCAGAACCTCGACAATCTCTCAAACGAAATTTCGGTACTAAGACCATATGCCAATGAGCGGTTCCCACCTGGTCTTCAGTCGATTTAAGTTTATATCACCCTGCACACTTTAAGATGATTGTGAGCCTACCGATACATCATATATATAGCTACTTATCATCTTTCATTTTAAGTTCAGTTTAAAGAGGTTTCAACAGACCACTGATGTACTATCATTTTCTCTTTTGCTCGCCAGGAAACTCATTTTTGTTTTTCTATTATTTTTGCGTTTTTTGATATTTTTTCGATGTTTTTAAATTTTTCAAATTTGGATTTACTCCCCCTAAAATGTAAAAACTATGATAAATTAAAAACCCAAAGATATTTACAAAAATGATTATCCGATGTCGGTTTTACTCTTGCTTGACCTTAATGCCGTTTACCAATAATAAAAAGTCAAATCGTGATTTGTCAAATGCTTTGGTAAAAAGGTCGGCACGTTGGTCATCGGTGTGGACCTTAACAACATCGATAAGCCTTTTATCAAAGCAATCACGTATGAAGTGATACTTAATTTCGATGTGTTTGGTCTTTGAATGCTGCACAGGATTTCTAGTGATCTGTAAGGCAGCAGAATTATCAACTAAAATAGGAGTAGATAGGAATTCAAAACCGTAATCAAGCATTTGTTGCTGAATCCACAGGACTTGGGAGCAACAACTTGAGGCAGCAATGTATGCAGCTTCACAAGTTGATGTAGCGACACAAGTCTGCTTCTTGCACTGCCATGTGACTAGGCGATTTCCGAAAAACTGACATCCAGCCGTTGTGGATTTGTCGTCGATTTTGCATCCGCCAAAATCAGAATCACTGAAAGCGATCAAGTCAAAACTATCATCTCTAGGGTACCAGAGACCGGTGTCCGGGCATCCATTCAAATATCGAAAAATCCTTTTTACAGCTGCAAGATGTGAGGCCTTCGGGTTAACTTGATATCGGGCAAGCAGGCACGTAGGATACATTATATCTGGTCTTGAGGCTGTGAGGTACATAAGAGATCCGATCATGGCGTGGTAAAATGAAGAGTTAACGACTTCACCCTTCATGTCAGGATTAATCCCGTGATTTTGCTGAAGTGGGGTACCAATGGGCAGTGATTCGGACATCTGGAATCGGTTCAAGATGTCACTGACATACTTAGTCTGATGGATGAATATCCCAGACTTTGTTTGTTGCACTTGTAGGCCCAAAAAGAATGTCATTACCCCCATGGCGCTCATTTCGAATTTCTCATGCATAACACGCTCAAAGTTCCTACACAAAACATCGTTAGAAGAACCAAATATAATATCATCTACGTATACCTGTACCAATAGAAGATCTCCATCCTGTTCTTTGATGAAAAGAGTGCAATCGATAAGACCTCGGCGAAATCCATTCTCCAGCAGATAATTAGATAAGGTTGCGTACCAAGCTCTCGGTGCTTGATGTAATCCGTAGAGAGCTTTGTTGAGCAACCAAACCCGATCAGGGTTAATAGGATCTTCAAAACCTGGAGGCTGTTTGACGTACACCTCTTCTTCAACCACACCATGTAAGAATGCACTTTTCACGTCCATCTGGTAAACCTTGAATCCTTTGAAGGAAACATAGGCTAGAAAAATTCGAATTGCTTCAAGACGTGCAACAGGTGCATAAACTTCATTGTAGTCTATCCCTTTAATCTGAAGAAATCCTTGAACAACTAATCTTGCCTTGTTTCGAATGACAATTCCACGGTCATCCTTTTTGCACTTATAAACCCAACGGGTACCAATCTTCTTGTAATCATCAGGTTTTTCAACTAGTTTCCAGACACATAGCTTCTGGAATTGTTGCAGTTCTCCCTGCATAGCTTTCACCCAAAAATTATCTTTCAAAGCTTCTTTCCAAGATTTTGGTTCTTATTGTGATACATAAGACGCGAAGGACCAATCATTCTGCAAACCCGATTCTCGAATAGCTGCATACAAGCCCGCATTGTTGTTGTTTTGCAACTGGTTTCTCGTTTGAACGCCACTATGAACATTACCAATGATCTTTTGTTGAGGATGGGTATTATGGATTCTTGTTTCTAGATTATCTGGAACTGGAACATTTATACCCAGATTGTTGAAGTTGAGATCAACAACCAAATTAATACCCTGAACTGGCGAAGAGGATGATGCAGTAGCTTCAGCTGTTTTAGGGCAATCCACTGGGGGTGTAGCCTCAGAAGTACCATGTACAGCTTCTTGGTCTGCATCGAGAAATTTATCATCCTCTGAAGATTCGTTCAGTTCAGTAGCATCATGAAAATCCTCATTGTCGAGAGCATTATTGTTAACTGAAGATGGTTCTTGATTGTTGACAATAATTGGACGAACCAACGGTGAATCTGTTGCGTTGTCACTCTCGAAAAACATATGTGCCGCAACATCTACTGCAACTTCTTCAATATTGATCGAATTGAAGAAGTCATCGTACTCAAACATCCAAGGCTGACCAGGACATTTGACTGGCAATGTGTGCCTTTGTACTTTGACTTCAGACCATTCCTCAACCCTTTTTGTCTCTATATTCCAGACTCTTAAGTTCGGGGTGGCATATCCAAGAAAGTATCCTTCAATTGCTTTTGCCCCAAACTTTCCATTCGGAGCGATCATTGTGCAAGGAGCTCCAAACAATTCAAGATATTGTAAATCTGGTTTCCGTTTGTAAAGAAGCTCAAAGCAGGTCTTGTTGTGTCTTTTTACTTTAAGAACTCGGTTCATTGTGTAACATGCAGAGGCCACAGCTTCACTCTAGAATGGAATGGGTAACTTGGATTCTACCAACATAGTCCTAGCAGTTTCGATCAATGTACGGTTCTTACGCTCAGCGAGGCCATTCTGTTGAGGAGTGTAACTTGCACTGAATTCGTGAAGAATACCTTTGGATGTGCAAAACTCTGCCATTGCATGATTTTTAAATTCAGTTCCATTGTCACTGCGTATCCGTGTAACTTTCAAAGTATACAAATTCTCAATCATTGTGATCAAGTTTTTGCTAATTCCGAAAGTGTCACTCTTGTGTGCCATAAACGCCACCCAAGAAAATCTAGAATAATCATCAGTCACCACGATGCAGTACTGATCATTCCTAATGCTTTTATGCTTGACAGGACCGAACAAATCCATGTGCAAACGTTCAAGCGGAACTGCCACTGTGTTGATCTTCTTTGTAGGGTGTGACTTCTTTCTTTGCTTTCCTTTCTGGCATGAAACACATACGTCTTGAGGATGGAAATTTTTAAGAGGAACACCATTCACTAATTCATTCGACACCAAATGATTCATTTTTCTTAAATAAATGTGTCCCATCCGTTTATGCCAAGAGATTGATTCCTTTTCTGTGGCTTTGGAAAAGAAACATGTTGCTTGTGCAGACGTTGTAATTGTTTGGCTCATATCAAGGACATACAAATCATTAATCCTTGGAGCAGATAAGAGAATCCAGTCTTTTGTAATCTTGAAACTGGGTTTCAGCACGTAACATCCATTTGCATCAAAGTGTACTGAAAACTTCTTTTCACAGATTTGTGAAACGCTGAGAAGATTGTGATCAAGTTGTTGCACAAAGTTGATCTTATCAAATCTTACAACTCCGTTGGATACCATTCCTTCCCCTGTAATATATCCGCTCTTATCTCCAGCAAATGCAACATAACCTCCTCTGATAGATTTAACGTCGTAGAGAAGTTTCATGTCGCCGGTTATGTGCCTGGATGCCCCACTATCAACAATCCAATGACTGCTGAAAGTTCCTCCTGGACCACCCTGCACATGTACTCACATGATTAGTTAGAGATGGGGACCCAAGCCTTTGTGGTCTTGGGTCTTCCATTTTCATCGACAAAAGTTATTTCTACTTCTCGATGGTTAGGAAATTGTGATGCTCCCCCTGAATTAGTAGCCGTTTTTGGTTTCCAAGTCTGTTGTGTTTTACCAGTTTGAATTTTTGAAATCTTAACTTCGTGATTATTAGAAGTTTTAGAAATTTCTGGTTTAACTGAAACAGGTTGTTTGTGAACCACGTCGGTTTTAATTGCCTTCTCAATTACCTTGACTTTTTGGCACGTAACATCCAGTCTTTTGTAATCTTGAAACTGGGTTTCAGCACGTAACATCCATTTCATCAAAGTGTACTGAAAACTTCTTTTCACAGATTTGTGAAACGCTGAGAAGATTATGATCAAGTTGTTGCATAAAGTTGATCTTATCAAAGCTTACAACTCCGTTGGATACCATTCCTTCCCCTGTAATATATCCGCTCTTATCTCCAGCAAATGCAACATAACCTCCTCTGATAGATTTAACGTCGTAGAGAAGTTTCATGTCGCCGGTTATGTGCCTGGATGCCCCACTATCAACAATCCAATGACTGCTGAAAGTTCCTCCTGGACCACCCTGCACATGTACTCACATGATTAGTTAGAGATGGGGACCCAAGCCTTTGTGGTCTTGGGTCTTCCATTTTCATCGACAAAAGTTATTTCTACTTCTCGATGGTTAGGAAATTGTGATGCTCCCCCTGAATTAGTAATCGTTTTTGGTTTCCAAGTCTGTTGTGTTTTACCAGTTTGAATTTTTGAAATCTTAACTTCTTGATTATTAGAAGTTTTAGAAATTTCTGGTTTAACTGAAACAGGTTGTTTGTGAACCACGTCGGTTTTAATTTCCTTCTTAATTACCTTGACTTTTTGGCGTTTCTGATTCTTTTCCCTTTCTTTTACAAGACGGGGATCTTGTTTTGAAGAAACAGATCGCATTCGGTAATTTTGTTCACGGGGATCATCAGCTTTGGCTTTTAGTTTATGAAGATATGGACAATTTCGAATAATATGTCCAACTTTATCATACTTGAAACATGATCTTCGTTCTACAAACCCCGAAGTATCATGTTGATGTCTTGGTGATGAACTTTGTGATAGTGAGGTACTTGGTCATGAATTGTTTTGACCATTTCTTTTCAACATTTTAACTTGATTAACATGATCTAAGTTAGATTTGTTTGCAAATGTTTCAAGTTTATCTGTTCCCTTCGACTTCACAAAGGTCACCTTTTGATTCTTCTTTTGGTTCGGTTTCTTTCGACCTTGAGTCGTTGATTTACCTTTTGGTTTGGTATGATTTTGCTGCTTTTTCACTGTTGGCAATCTTTGATTTCCATGTTGTTTTCCAACTTCAGCTTTTGGAATCGAAGGGCACTGTGTTACCACAACGTGTGAACCCGACTTTCCCGAAAACCTACTTGTCGAATCTTCAAAAACTTTACTGATTAAAGATTGATTTACATTTTTAATTGGAAAATCTTTGTCAGAATAGATTTTATCATCACCAACAAGAGTGTACAACAAATTCACACTCTCAGACTCTTGTGAGGAAGTGGACTCGACAAAAACAGTCTTAGCAGGTTTTGCGGGAGGATCACATAAAATATGATTCTCGAGAGGTAAGTCCTCTTCTTTGATCACCGCATCAGACTGTGCTGAGTCAGTATCATCGGATTCATCATCTGAATAATCAGCATCCTCAACATCAACTGGAGGATCCTGATTTTGTTCAGTAGTTGACACACTTGTAACTGTTGACACATCCGAATATGATGATACTTCCCTTTTGTATCCAAGTCCGGTTGCAAATTCCTCAATGTCTAAAGGAACATATTGTTCAAAATAAGTTCAATTCTCCTCATCAGGCATTGCGTCATAATTGGGGGGGGGGGGATAGTGCACGGTCCTCCCAACCGCCGGAGTGATCCCACTCCGGGAGCCGCTACCCGACCAAGCTAGCTCCGCGGTGAATTCCCCTTGCCGAGTTCTTATCCTGGGCGACATATGCCACTCCCAAGACTCGAACTCGGTACCTCTAGGAAGAGGTGGGTGTCGGTGGCCAACTGGGCTACCCCAGTTGGTTTGCATCATAATTGTGTCTAACAGGTGGTGGACACTTCTTATATCCAATGCACGTGACATCCTTTTTCTCTTTCTGTATGTCAATGATGTGATCCAGGACATACCTAGAATTTGAATAACTATCTAACTTAAGCTGGATCGCCTCACTTTCGTACTTTACACAGGCTAACTCTTTTTGCATGTCCTCGAGACGATTGATATAACAGTTTATGTCAGTTTGTTTTCTTGAAACCATTTTAGTTAGCTCGGTTTTATCTTCTCTTAAATTTTCAACCACCGTTTTAAACTCTTTTTCATGGTTTTCATAAAACATGTTGGCCTCTATGCCTTTTGAAAGATCCACTATCAACTTTTGATTGTGGATATATGTCACGTCATACTTGCTTTGCAAATCATCATATTTGCTTTTCAAGTCTGACAATTTATCACCTAAATTAACACATTTATCACATTTATCAGAAGTTGGATTATCGACACATACCTCGTTTGATGAACTGCCAACATTAGCCATAAAGGCTGAATGATTAGAAGAAGCAGAAGAATAAGCAGCTTCATCCACCAAGATTGATCTTCTATGATTCCCTGCCTCAGCTCCTCCCAACAATTCATCAACATCTGCATCGACTGTCACACTTGATGCTTCATCCAAATGGTCATCGTCTGCAGTTGAGGTTTCTTCATTTGAACTTCTACTATAACCAGAACTGCCTTCATCTCCTGATGATTCTCCACCACTGGCGGAAGATTCTCCACCACTGGCGTGCTTCAGATCCTTGATAACCTCAGCAAAACAAGTTGTTCCATCCTGATCAATACTTCCCAACTGAATCGACCAGTCACATCCTTCATCAACTTGTACCACAAGAGCCTGGTTATTGTTTGATGCTCCTGCTTGATGAGGATTGTTCACAGGCATCATCGTACGCTCGTTATTCCTGTTTTGATTCTGATTCTGCTGGTTGCCTTGATTCCTGAATGGATTCTGGTTCCCATGCTGAGCTGGCTTTGTACATTCTCTCTTGAACTGACCTTTTTCACAACAATTAAAGTACTTGACTGATTGTTTATCGAACCCATACTTGGTGTCTTTCTTGCTTTCCAAGCTGGTTCTACCAGTCCTTTCCATGAAGTCTTTAGCTCGCCTAACCGCACTAGTAAAAGCCCATTTGATGTCCATCATATCCATTTCCTCCTTATCAATCTGTTGATAATCTTCCTGCGTCAGATTGATGTTCCCAATCTGCCCTGCTACTAACCCACAGTATGCGCTGTCCAAAGTGTTCAGCAGCTCCATATGTTCTTTAGCTACTTCAACACTTACTTTCGAGAAACAAGAAGTGTCGAGCCGAACTGTATTTGGATTAGATGACTGACCAGCAGATGAAGTGCTTCCATAACAAGCTTGTTGTAGAACTGGTAGTGGATTTCCGTACATATCTCTTGCTCCGGTAGATTGATAGCTTTGCTTTGAGACTTCTGGTTGTGGATTTCCATACATGTCCGTACTCGAGACAAAAGCCGTTTGTAGCTGAGCATGTGGAGTAGGTCTTGCAACAGTGCTAGAACCTCCATAGTTACCCTAATACATATCAGGATTTTGTTACACTGGAATCCTTTTCGCCTTCCTGATTTCTTCTTGATGTTTGTTCTCCAAGAGCTGAACGAAATCATTGATGTTGGTCGTAGCCAAGGTGCCGTTATACTTTAGAATTTCCAAGAAACCATTCCACTGAACTGGAAATGAGTCGGCAAACTTGATGACAACCTCTTCTGGAGTTGCTACTACCCCATAATTATTCAATTCAGTCAACAAGTGATAAAACCGACTTGTCAAATCTCCCAAAGATTCTCTTTCCATACATGTGAAGCCATCAAACTCCTTCTTGAGTAGATCATGTCTCAATTTACGTGACGCTTCATTTCCTAGACCTCTCGTCTTCAATGCATCCCATAACCGCTTTGACGTCTTGAAGCTGACAAACTGATGATATATATCCTTGCTCAAAGCTTGAGTTAGAATAGAAAATGCGTTCTTTTCCAAATCATTATGAACCAGAAGAGCCTTCATCTTCACACGCCATAGACTGAAATCATTCTTCCCGTCGAACTTCTCCAATTCGAACTTCGTTGACACCATCCTTGTTCTCTGATTGCGGAATTGACGATCCATTTCTTAGAATCGAGCCACCAATGGCTCTGATACCACTTGTTATAAAACAACCAGAAATTGAATCCAGAGAAACTTTCACCCAACAGTTGTTATTGAATGATTAACTAAAATGATTGAATACAAGAAACGAAATTACAATGAATTGAAAAACAAAGTAAATAACTATCTAGCCCTAAACCACTTATTTATACTGAGTCGCCAAAGTCTGTTACAACAACTTGTTGAAGAAACTTTACAGAAACACCCCTGAACTTATAAGAAAATAAGTTTCAGCCCTTGTACTTCTAAACGCTGCTTCCCAACAACTGTTTTGTTAACCACTTATTACATACCACAACAGCAGTTGTTACCACCATCAATGCTTGTCCTTTTAATCTCTAGCAATGCTTATAAGACTCTTCAGCTGTTTGACTTGAGACTCATCAGTGGTTGGACTTTATTTACTTTAACCTCATCAGTGGTTTGCAGATGAACTGAACTGTTACTTTTTACAACAGCATCGATGCTTGGCACCGAAAAAGTACAAAGGAAATAAGCAAGTGAAGCAATGAAGCAACTCTATACAGGGCCGTCTATAAGAAATTAGGGTTCCTTAGAGGCCTTGTGCAAGTTGGAAATATCCTTTTCTTTTAGTTCTTACCTTCATACGAGTTTAAAATTACTTTTCCTTTTAATTTTGACCTTCTCCTAGCTTATTTGGCTCCTTTAGTCTTCTTTGGTGTGTATTTCACCCTAGTGTTATTTTTCCCACTTGAACACCTATAATGACTTATGACAAAATTGCTAACTGGTGTGTATCACGCAAAGCGAATGCTATAAGGTTCATATATATAGGATCAAGATCAAGGGAAAACTCTTTCGAGTTATGAGAACTTAGAGAACTCGTCATTACCGTGCGAGTTTTGCCCTCATTTTTTCACACCCCTAGATTAAAATGTTAGAAAAGACTATCGTAAAATAATTTAAAAAAATCGAAATGGTGTTTTACAGTCCCTTACAGAAGCTGTTAAAAGCTAATAACATAATCATAACATCACTTTTTATAACATTTAAGGCTGTCGTAAATGAAAAAAAAATCTAATTTTTTTTTTGGAAAAGTTGATTTTTTTGGGATTTCTGGTAAAATTTTTTTTTTGAAAAAACCTTTCATAAGGCCGAGTTCTCTAAGTTCTTACGCATGTTGCTTAACGTACGAGTGTATGCTGTGACATTACGCACATTGTAAAATTCAAAACCCTAATCACGCATGTTGAAAACCTTAATCACGCATGTTAAACTTAGGTAATGATGCATGTTATAATCATGTAATGAAGCATGTTATGGTTTTCAACATGCTTGATTATGTTTTTTCAACATGCGTGATTAGGGTTTTGAGTTTTACAACGTGCGTAATTTCATAGCGTACGCTCATACATTAAGGAATATTGTACGTTAACCGGACTATATATGTATATGATAAGGATCATGTGAGAAGTAGTAGGCTAATTGAGAAACTTGAGAAGCATTCTGGACCACACATTTAAAAAAACACAAAAATTTTTTTTGGGAAAATCGGAGCTTTTTGTATTAGGTTTTTTTAGGGATTTATACACACGTGTATATTGTTAATCTTTTAACTATACATATGTGTATATTGTCAATTTTTAACTATACATATATGTATATACATGTTTAAAATTGGAAAATAAGTATTGTAAATCTTTGATTGTGGTGAATGATTTACTTTTAACTTTAGAATTTAGCATTAGTATTTATGGTTTAGCATTAGTATTTAGGGTTTAGCTTTTTGGTTTAGCATTGGGGTTTAGCATTAGCTTTAGGGTTTAGCATTAGGGTTTTGCATTATGGTTTAGCTTTTGGGTTTAGCATTGGGGTTTATCTTTAGGGTTTAGCGTTAGGGTTTAGCTTTAGGGTTTAACTTTAGCTTTTGGATTGGGTCTACATATTCCCACACCCAAACCCCTATTTCCACACCCTGATAGACCCCTCGGACAGGGCTATACGAGGCGTCTAGGATTCCTTTTCCCGACCAACTTCTGAACCTCGTACAACGTCACATCAGTCACATCAGACGGGGAGTCTAGGCCTGTACGAGGGACCAATACGAGGGTACTAAGACGCCTCGTATAGGCCTATACGAGGCGTCTTAGAGACTGATTTGACTATGTGTCTGACATGTGACTTAAAGCTATATGGGGCGTCTAGAGCTATACGAGGCGTCTATTTTTCATATAAAATGCAACATACAGTTCATTGTTGGTCCACCCGAGCATTCAACATTCATTTCATTTTTGTTTCTTCTACTATTTCTTCGAAAGATACTCTTGCTGTTTGCATTTGTGTTCTTATCATCCCGAAGTGTTGAAATGTCATCATACTGGGACGGCAAATATGTCTTCGGGCAGTATTCTAGCGACAACTGGGTGCCCGAAAGCGTTCCGGTAACAGTTATTAGCTTAAATGTTTTAATTACTTGTTTTAGTTTATTATTTACTAATGATGATACGGTCGTCTATTTTGGAGGAGTCTGGCGTTCGCGATTCTAATGAGCAAGAGGAGGTTGTGTCTAGTATACAAGGAAAACAAAACAGACTGTTTTTAGATTTGAACACGCATCCCCCTGTTGATGAAACAGCCCCTGTAGATGACTCATACCATGTTGGTCAACCAAGTTATCCGACGCAACAAGGGTAACTGGATTATAGATACGGGTGTGAATATTCTTACGGAGGAGACGGTGGATACGGAGGAAACGGTGGATACATAGGAGACGGTGGATACGGAGGAGACGGTGGATACGGAGGAGACTGTGGATACGGAGGAGACGGTGGATACAGTGGAGACAGTGGATATGGTGGATACGGTGGATACGGAGGAGACGGTGGTCATCAGCAATTCATTTCCCCGGGCACTCCTTATGTTCATCAAAACAATCCGGACGTTGGAGGATATGGTGGATATGGTAGATATGGTGGTGAGGCACCTCCCATCCCGGACAATCCATACTTAAAAAAGCAGGTATCAATTACTGTTTTATTATTATTATTATTATTTAACATTATTATTATTATTATTATTAATATTGTTATTATTGTCGATGTTAAGGTTTTCAACTCTTTAGATGAACTAAAGAAACGGATACAAGAAATAGCAAACGCGGATGGTTTTGTTATTGTCACCCGTCGATCAAAGAAAATCGGGGGAAGAACCAGGAGGGTATGGCTTGAATGTGACCGTGGTGGTGAGCACCAGACTACAGCAACACTTAGAAAAGCCGGAAGCAAAAAAACCGGTTGCCCGTTTTACCTGCTAGCTGTGCGAAACCACCCGTATGAAACCTGGGAGATAAAAGACGGAAAAATTGAACATAACCACGAACTTTGTGAGGACCTGTCGGCCCACGCGTTTGTGCGAAGGTTTACTCCAAGCGAAAAGAAACTGATCAAGCAGCTGACAGCTCAAAACATGGAGCCGCGTAAAATATTTCAAACGATAAGGAAGCAGGACCCCGACAGGTTTCATGTTCAGAAAGACGTTCAAAACGTTGTGGCAAATATCAGAGCCGAACAAAGACAAGGATTGACTCCCATGCAGTCACTAGAAAACGTGCTGATAAACAACGACTTTATTTACGAGACACGGGAGGAACCCGGAACATAGATCGTAACAGAGATCTTATTTCTTCATCAGTACTCGAGAGACATGTGGCGTGCATTCCCCCACATCATGCTGATCGATGCAACGTACAAGACAAACTTATACAATATGCCATTTATCCAGATTGTTGGTATGACGCCTACCAACCATTCGTTTTGTATCGCGCATGTCGTTGTTAGTAAAGAACGGGGTGATAACTTTGTGTGGGTGCTTGAGAGGATCAAGTCAATGTTGGATGAATGTATGGAGCCACGTGTGATTGTAACGGATAGAGACCTGGCCCTTATGGGCGCGTGTGCTAAAGTATTTCCAGACGCCTCCAGGCTTCTTTGCAGGTGGCACATACAACAGAATGTTATGAAGCACTGCAAGGCTGCCTTCACAGAAGAAGACTAGGATAAATTTTTGTCATTCTGGGGGACATTGATTGAGTCTCCATCCATACCCATCTACGAGTACCACTTGCGCAACTTGCGAAAGCGACTTTTGGAGTGCAAACGTTCTAGTAAGTTTTTCTAATAACATACGACTCACCTACGTAAATTTTATTAAATTATTTTTACTTTTTAGGAGTCTTCAATTACGTGTACGATAACTGGCTAAAAGACTATAAGGAGATGTTCGTCTTTGCGTGGACTGATAAGAGGCGCAACTTTGGTAATCGTACCACAAACAGAGTTGAGAGCCAACACGCCAACTTAAAGAGATACGTCCTAGATAGGAGCTCGCTGGACCGTGTAGTTGGTTGTGTCCGGGATATATATGAGACACAGTTCGGTGAAATAAGGAAGAGTTTTCGAGACTGCATCGAAAAAAGAATGAACCACCACAAACACCCGCTGTTTGAACACCTACATGGAAAAGTATCCCATACAGCCCTTGACTTGTTGAGTGGAGAGGCAATTAGGAAGCTAGATGTCTTAGAGCGCTTTCATTCATCATGTGGTTGCCAAATGTGGTACAGTTGTGGGTTGCCCTGTGCTTGTAGGATAGAAAAGTACATGCGTGAAGGTAATAATTGTTAAACGTACAACACTAGTGATATATTTCCGTTAATCATGTGACTTAAACAATCTTGTTTTTAACCGTGCAGAGCGTCCGATTCAACTCGAAGACATAGACGTCTTCTGGCGGAAGCTTAACTTCCAAAGTTGTAAATCGATAGACGATGACGTTGACGTGGTCGAAGAGCTAAATGTTGTTAGACAACAATTAGAGTCGCACTCCCCAGCTCAGTAAAAAATCCTGATGTCAAAGATTAAAGCGGTGTTGACTCCAAAGAAATCTACCAAGAAACCACCGGCTGTCCAACAAAATACTCGTGGCCAACCAACAACAAAGCAGGTACAACAAAGGTTGGACGAGGCCTCTCGTATAGATGAAGAATTGAGGAGAAGCTCCTTCGGTGATGCAAACACGTGCTTTGAAGGTTCCCGACAAAGTAAGTACGATAACCCTCGCCACAACTCGTACGTTCCATCACAGGCCTCTCAACAGTCGGTTATAAGGTCCCAAAAACCCAAAGCGAGCCTAAGCCGTTCAAAGAGTTCTAAGAAGAAAGAGACACGAGATGATCACGGTTTTCCTTTAATCACATCTTTTTTCAACCGATTTGCCACCGCTCCATTTTGCAAATATCGTGACTGAAAAATGCTGTTGCAAATATCGTGACTGATTTTGACCGTTCTATCACATCTTTTTTCAACCGATTTGCCACCGCTCCATTTTGCAACTAATTTGCGACCACCCTGTTGCGACAGTTTTTCAGTAACAAAACTGTAACATAATATACAAAAAATTGCCTGATTTAGATTTTCTTACAAATCGACTTAATTATACTGATTGGAAAAGTTGGAAGTGTCTAATCTGACTGTGTTGGGATTGGAAGTGGTTTGAAAGTTTGAAGAGTTTCCATAAAGCCCTTGCTGTTGCGGTTGTTGCTGCTGAGCTGTCGGTGTCGGTTTCACATCTGATCTTGGATACATCAAGTATGCTGAAGGATCAAACTGATCTGTTGTTGATGGTCCAGTGTTTGAGATGAAAGCTGTTTGAAGCTTCGCGTGTTGAGAAGCTGGTTTTTCTCCACTGATGCCTCCTGCAATCCCAAAGTACATCTCTGGACTTTGAGGAGTTAGTGTTCTTTTTGCCTTAAGCTTTTCTTCCACATCCTTGTTCTCCAATTTTTGAATTAAATCATAAACGGTGATTGTGTCTAAAACAACATTTTCTTTGAGAATTTCAAGATAACTACTCCACTTTGCTGGTAAGCTATCAGCAAATCTCTTCGTCATTTCTTGTGGAGTGGCATTGACTCTAAAAGCAAACATCTCGCTCAACAAGTGATGGAACCTTGTAGATAAATCTGCCAAAGTCTCATTCTCCATACACGTGAATCCTTCAAACTCTTTCTTCAGTAAATCTTGCTTGATCTTTCTTGACTGAGCATTACCTTCACATCGTAACGTGAGCATATCCCACAAGCTTTTAGTTGTCGTGCAGTAAACAAACTGGTGGTAAATGTCTCTGTTAAGAGCTTGTGTGAGAATCATGAATGCTTTCTTTTCTAACTCAAACTTCTTCTTATCTTCATCAGACAGAGTGCTATAAGTTTGTGGATTAGATCCTGCAACTTCCAACTCACTGTTAAATGCGGTGAAGAAGCACATCCATAGATCTTGACCTTGCCCCTGAACATAAGTTTTCAGCCTTTCTTTCCACCATCCCCAATCATTGATGTGATTTAACTTTGGCGGTTTTGTGCTTGTGCCAGTTTCACTGTCGTTCTGCATCATAGATTGAATGCTGCTGCTTTGATTTGTGACCAATGCCCATTGATTTGCAGTTATCATTGCAGCTTGAGGTGGGGCAATACCTCTCATCCATGCAGTTTTGTCGAACTCTGGCTCAGGTTGTGTAGCTGATGATTGTGGATTCGAAGTTAATTGAGTCCACCACTGACCGTTTGTTCCCATTTTATAAAAATTAATATATTAAGTGAAAATTGATTTTTAAAAAAATAATTTTCACAAACTATGTTAAAATTTCGAATGATAACAACCAGCCGAAGGATCCTTGATCGAAAGACCTGAAACACACAAACAGTTAAACAACTAGTGCAAACCTTCTGTTTAAAAATTACAACTTTCACGACGAAACAGAATGTTGACGAAACAAAAACCCTTGAATGATTAACTATCGACGAAACAGATTTGGCTACGAAACAGAATTTTCTAATGTTTGACGAAACACATGTTCTCCTTTGGGCTCCCAATCGACGAAAGCGGCCCAATACTTCTGTTACGAAACAGAGGCCCACTTGTTCGACGAATCAAATTTAGGCCCAAAGTCGGACGAGACAGGTTTGTTTAATTGAGTTTGACGAAACAAGATCTGATCAGGTCCTACGAAAATGAAGCCCAAAGGTGTCAACGAAACAGGAGCCCAATATGGAAGCCCAATTTGTGACGAGTAAACAGTCTTGTGCGACTTTCAGATCTTGTGCGTTCCTACCTCTTTGACTTTCTAACCTCCTGACACAAAGTATACTCACTTTCGGCTACACAAGTTTCAAATTACCAACCAAATGATGATGAACAATATTTTAATCCAAACACAATTTTCAATACACAAACACTTGAATATTCAAATCTCAAAGGATTAAAAAGTAAACACACTAAAGAACACTTTGAATATTTGATGAAGATATGAAGAACAACCCAGAAATTTATGAATTTTCCGGTGAACCGTAAATTTCCGAAACACAATTTTTGCTTAAAACTTCACTAAAAACCCACTTTTAACATGTGAAAATGACAAACAACAAGGTTTTTATAAGAACTTTCAGCAAAACATGATGATTTTCGAGATTTTAGACAGAATTTTCAGAAAAAGATAAACTCCAAAGACCCGAAAAACAACCCGAAAACCACCAAGAACACCTCGGTTTTAACAAGGAGAAGAGCCAAGGCTCTGATACCACTTGTAGGTCCGGCTAGGGGAGGATCTAGTCGCCTAATCCTTGTTGTCAAACACACCCGGTTGTGCGGAATCCAACCGGAGATGCAAACCGAGATAGAACACGAAAAATACACGACACACAAAGTTCACCGTTTAACACCACTGTATTAATACGAATGAAAGGTTCGGTTACAAGCACAAGGTTTACAAATCTATTCTGCAAACTCTCTCTAACTCTCGTGTGTGTGTGTTTTTGCTCTGAGTGTTCTCCCTTCTGTCCTCTTGTCCTCTCTGCCTAAAACAGAAATAATGAACTCTATTTATACCCACAGACACTACGAATCAGAATGGACTTGGCGAAACAGGCTTGGAGAAACAGAAGCTTGGCGAAACTGGAAAGCATTTGACGAAATTGAACCATGTTTGGCGAAACAGGCTTGTTTCGCCAAGATCCATGTGTTTCGTCGAACTTGGGCTTGGGCCCAAGGTGATTCGCCAAACTGTTACAAGCCCAGGTCTTCTTTTGTTAATCTGTTTCAGCTGATTTGCTTATCCCATGTACCAAGTTCATAGCCCAAAGTCTTGTTTCTTGATCTTTCACACGACGGAGGAATGTCGTGTTTAATCCTATACACGTCCAGTCGAGTCGCGTCCACAAATAATGTATCAACACTGATTAACCAAGATTTATAAAAAATTTCATAAATTATTATGAGTTCACCCAAAAAAAAACTATAAAATCATAAAATGATACAATATACCAATCTAACAGTTTATAGAATAATATAATCAATAATTTCCATAGTCTTCATGGACAGTGCATTGTTTGTCCCATAAGTGTCTTCATGTCTGCTGAACTAATATTAGTATCTTCCTTGTGTTCCATAAAAATTAGATAGTATTAGCTACACAATACAAAAAACCTTATTAATAGGTTGAGACCTAATTCAGTTTAACATGCTCTAATTTCATCCCAATGAAGACTTCATATACAAAGCTGACTAATTAGTCACCTCAGAGTTGTAGAATTTGGTTTCTCTTTGATGGTCAACTGCTCTCTCTAGATTCACAGTTGGATTTACAAGGTTTCTGTTGAAAGTATATAGTTTTAATGTGTCAGTTTAATGTTGCAAATTTCATTAAATAAGTTGTAGGTCCAACTAGCGGAGGATCTAGTCGCCTAATCATTGTATACGAACAAACCCGGTTGTGCGAAATCCAACCGGGAAAGCAAACTGAGATAAGAACACGAACACAAAGATTAAGATACTCAAATATATTCAGATCAGAGAGTTTGTTTACAACAAGATGATAATACATAAACTGCACTCAAACTCACTGTTAGTTCTCTCTTGTTTCTTATATGTGTTCTATCTTCTGTTCTCTAATTCGTATTTTGTCTTCAGTCCACTGTTGCTTATATAAGCGACTGAGACGATGAAACTGCTTCAGCCGACGAAACAGCTCGACGAAAAACCAATGTGACGAAACAAAGTGTGTTTCGTCACACTCCCAAGTCGACAAAACTTGTTTCTCATCAACAAGTCTTTCGTCATCAGCAGCAAGGTATAATCTTTCGTCGCAAACAGACATTGCATGTCTTTCGTCATATGTATTTGGCTGGGTATTTCTTCATCTGCAGTAATATACAGGTCTTTCGTCATGCAGCCAATATCAGGAACAGATCAGCTGCAGATTGAACATGCAAATCAAATAGACAGCAGCAAACTGCAACATGCAGAACAACAATCAGACAGCAGACTTGATGGAGGAAAACAAGCCTTGGTCTTCAACTCGTAACGATGTTGAACCGAGCGAGACACATCCATAAAGTGTATCAACAAACTCCCCCTTGGATGCTTCTCGTGAGGATTCATCTTCCATGTCTATCATGTCGGAGGATCTTCAAGGTCTTCACGCGTCGTAAGTAGAAAGTGTATCAACAAACTCCCAATTTCATTTAGGAAGTGTGTTAACAAACTCTCCCTTAAAATAAGCTCCATTTTCAGCACATAGATCCTTGAGGTGTTGATGATAGGTCAGCGGCAACTCGATCATCTTCATCTTTTGAGTGCCTCCACGTCGTGTCATCATTCCAAAGCTTGTTATCGAACACGTTCTCTTCGCCTTTAGCTGGTTTGATTATAGCATCTGCAGATACAAGAAAGCTAAACGCGTAATGAGAACAACTGCTTGGAATATAGTTAGTATAAACAAACGACACACAAATGACCATATTTCTATCAAACACCGTCCGACAGTTTGAAAGTTTAATAAATTGGTCAATTTTAATCCTTTAACTTTCAAAACTTGTTAACTTCGACAGTTTATGAAGATGCAATTGTTTTCCGGCTTACAATCAGGATTTTGGGTAGGATAGACTCGAGTTCCAACATCAGTCAATCAAAAATAAACTAGAAGCAAAATCTTTTTGGATTTTATAAAGTTTATATTAAAACACACCTAAAATCTTTTTGGAATTTTTTATATTTTTTTTTTAAATGTAAAGACGGAAAGCAATAAATAAATATATACAAAGATACAGAAACTGAAAGCAGTAAATAAATATTTACAGACATTCTTTTTGCGAGTTTCGAGGGTAAGAGAATCATATCAGTGTACGGTCATGTCAAAACGCTCTTGTTGTTCAATTAATTAACATTAAGATAAGCATCCTATAACAATTATCGGTATTGTTGTCCACATAAGCTCAACTTATCATTTGTAATCATGGCGAGGGGATACGTTAAGGTATGATTTGTACTTACCGACCGGTGTTCATCCACATCACGACACATTCCCGTATCAAGGTATGCACGAGAGTTCATCTTACCGGTGAGTATACCGTTTATCATCTGTTTGACCGTATATGATGTGAGAAACTCACTTATTTTGATTGAAAACAAGCCCTATGTGATAGAATCACTTATTGATGAGGAACTTGATTTTCAGATGCATGAGGGCACAGGAGCAAGTCCGTGAACAGGTCAGTACTTTCGTACAGCAGAGAGACGAACTTGACTCCCGGATAAATGTGATATTTTATCACTTATTTGTTTGGACATGCGATTGTTGATCACTTATTGAGGTCGAATGCAATATGTACACGTACGTATGGTATCATGGAAGATCTAGACTTGCGTCCCCGTTATATTTCGGTAAAAGATACAACCATGATACCCAGATGATAAGCAGCATAAAGACCGAATATCTCAGAACCTCGGCAATCTCTCAAACGAAATTTCGGTACTAAGACCATATGCCAATGAATGGTTCCCACCCAGTCTTCAGTCGATTTAAGTTTATATCACCCTGCACACTTTAAAATGATTGTGAGCCTACCGATACATCTTATATAGAGCTGCTTATCGTTTTTCAATTTAAGGTTTAAAGAGGTTTGGATAGACCACCGATGTACTATCATTTTCTCTTTTTCTCGCCAGGAAACTCATTTTTGTTTTTGTATTGTTTTTGTGTTTTTAAAATTTTCGATGTTTTTGGATTTTTCAAATTTGGATTTACTCCCCCTAAAATCAACAAACTAAGATAAAATTTAAAACACAAGGGTATTTACAAAAACGATTTCCCGATGTTGGTTAACTCATGTTTTACCTCAATGCCGTTTACCAAAATTAATTTTTAATCAGAAAAGATTTCTCGAATTTTGGAAAAATGAGTTGGCACGTCGGTAAGCGGTGCGGACCAAGACAACATTGTCTGGCCAAAGAGTGCTGCGAGAGGATAACAATTTATAAAGTAGCTTAAATAACGACAAGTAAAGGAGAGATTAGAAATTTTAAAACCGTATCCTGCAACTGCTTCGTGCATTGCCAGGAATCTGAGTACTCTCCCAAACTGGATATCCACCCGGTGTGGATTTCAAAGTCGATTCTTTGTAGCTACTGAGAAGTCTCTTGACAGCAACAAGATCATAAACCTTTGGGTCCGGCTGGTCTTCCACATTTCACCAGCGAAGGTTTTTGTCTTTCTCTTGAGAAGTAGTGTGCGATTGTTCAACCCATGCCAAGGCATCCGCACACCCGGTTGGTTTGTTCAACAAACACATTTTCTTCAATCACACCACGAAGAAATGTACACTGCACGTTCATCTTGTTGATTTTGAACTTCAGACGTGCTGCAGGTGCGTACATTTTGATTGAATCTATCCTGGGGACCCGATCAAAGCCTTGAACAATCAAACTTTGGGATGATTTTCAATTTGTCGAAGCTTTTCAAACTCTTTCAACAGACAATTCTGTTTTCTTTTCTTTTTCTTCTCTCCATCACACGCAACAACTTCTTCTGTCGCCTATCTTGTGCAAGGACGCTCCACTATCAACAATCTTACGACTATCGAAAGTTCCTCCTGGAACATTCTGCACACTCACTTAGAGATTAGTTGGAGAGGGGGACCCAAGCCTTTGTGGACTTGGGTCGTCCTTGATCATCAAGGAAAGTGATTTCAATCACTTGATGATTAGGAAAAAGAACCTGTGGTGCTCCCCCTGATTGAATTACCTGTTTTTGTTTCCAAGCTGTTTGTCCTTTACCAGTATTTGTATTAATTGTTTTTGCATTTACTGGTTTTACCGTTGTAGATTTTGCTTGTACAGGTTTTTCTTCTTTGACCTCTGATTTTAAGGCCTTTTCAATTACCTTTTGATTCTTTTGTTTTAACTTCTTTTCCCTTTCTTTCAAAACACGTGGGTCTTGTTTCGGGGAAACAGGTCGTTTTTGGTAATTGGTTTCTTGGGGAGCACTCGTTTTTACCTTCAACTTTTGCAGGTATGGGCAGTATCTTACAATATGCCCAATTGTGCCACACTCAAAACACATTCTCCGCTCTACAAACCTCGGAGAAACATGTTGATGACCAGACGGAGAACCAGACCATGAACTTTGTGATCTAGACGTGCTTGTACCTAAATCACATCCGTTGGTGTGTTGGGTGTAATTATTCTGATCATTTCGTTTTAAAATTCTAACTTGTTTTATAAAATCAATGTTAGATTTATCCTGAAATGTTTCAAGTTTATCTGTACCCTTCGATCCAACAAAGTTCACTTTCGGTTCTCGTTTCTTAACAGGAGCTCTTTTGTTTTGCACCTTTTGTTGTTGAACTTTAGGTGCTTGAACATTCTTGTTCTGAGCCTTCTTTCCCTGTACCTTACCTTTTCCGGAATTAACTTGTTGTTTTCGCTCAATTGGTAGTTTTTGGTTTCCGTATTGTTTTCTAATTTGTTCACACGGAATTGGATCACATTGGGTGACGGTAACTTTGCCACTTTTGTTCCCCAAAAACTTATCAGTGCATCCTTCAAAAATTTGCTCAATTAAATCTTGATTTACATTTTTAATTGGAAAATCTTTGTTAGAGTAGATTTTGCTATCTCCTTTGAGCGTGTACAACAAGTTATTCCCTTCACTGCTAGAAACAAGGGAATCCATTGCTTTTGACGTTTCAGTCTCACTCGGTTTCACTGGTGGATCACACAAGATGTGATTCTCAATTGGAATATCTGTTGTAACCGAGTTAGACTGTTGGTTCACAATTTCTTCAGATTCATCGTCCGAAGAATCAGTATCCTCAACAATGATAGGACTCTGTTCCTTAACACACGATGAATCTGTCACATTCTCAGACTCAGATTCTGATTGACCCGAGGAAGATGTACCAGTTGTGAACCCGAGGCCTGCTGCAAAGTTATCTAGACCGAGTGGCACTGTAGGTTCAAAACGGGGCATATCCTCGTCGTCAGGCAATTTGGAGTAATTGTGATTCATTGGGGGAGGACATGATTTGAATCCCATACACTTCTTATCCCCCTTTTTCTTTTGAACATCAATAATGTGATCCAAAACATAGCGGGAATTGGAATAGCTTTCCAATTTCTGCTTAATTGTCTCACATTCACATCGAGCTGTTGCTAACTCTACCATTTGCTTTTCAATTGTGTCAATTAGATCATTGTTAGCATGTTGTTTTCTCAAAACAGCCTTTTGTAATTCAGAAACATCATGTTTTAATGACGCAATTGTTGCTTTAAATTCCTTTTCATTTCTGGTTAAAAACAAGTTAGCTTCAGTTGCTTTAGAAAGATCTACAATCAATTCTTGATTGTGTTTGTGTGTGATTTCAAACTGACTTTCCTTTTCAGCAAATTTAACCTTTAAACTATCACAATTTTCACAACTAACTACAGTGGGTTCATCGACACATACCTGACTTGAGGAACTGTCGACATTAGCCTTAAAGGCTGAATGGAAAGAAAAAGATCCATCTTCAGAGAAGAACTTAGCAAGCTTCTCGGAAGTTCCAGCAGATTTCTGGCAGAGAATAGATCTCCTCTTGCATAATGCTTCAGCTTCAGCCAAAAGTTCATCAACCTCCAATTCTAAAGCATCACTTGATAAATTACCAGCATCATGTGATTCCCCATCCATGCTCCCACTATAACCCGAACTATCTTCATCTTCTGAAGATTCACCAGCAGACACGGGTTCTACTACCTTCTCAATCACTTTAGCATAACATGCTGTTCCACCATTTGGAGCATCATTTCCCAACTGAAGCGACCAATCACAACCTTCATCTACTTGAACCACAAGTGCCTGGTTGGCATTTGATGGCCCTGCCTGGCTTTGGTTGTTGACAGGTATCAACGTACGAACATTGTTCCTGTTCTGGTTCTGCTGGTTGCCTTGATTTCTGAAGGAATTTTGGTTTCCATGCTGAGCTGGTCTTGTGCATTCCCTTTTGAAATGACCCCGTTCACCATAGTTAAAGCACGTCACAGCTTGCTTGTCGAACCCATACTTGGTGTCTTTCTTGCTTTCCAAGTTGGTTCTCCCCGTCCTTTCCATGAACTCCTTTGCTCTTCGAATTGCACTAGCAAGAGCCCATTTGATATCCATCATTTCAAACTCATCTCTATCCACTTGCTGATAATCTTCATTGGTTAGATTGATATTCCCAATCTGACCTGCGATCAATCCGAAATAAGCACTAACCAAGGTATTCAACATCTCCATATGCTCCTTGGCTATTTCGACACTGACTTTGGAAAAGTTGGAAGTGTCTAATCTGACTGTGTTGGGATTGGAAGTGGTTTGAAAGTTTGAAGAGTTTCCATAAAGCCCTTGCTGTTGCGGTTGTTGCTGCTGAGCTGTCGGTGTCGGTTTCACATCTGATCTTGGATACATCAAGTATGCTGAAGGATCAAACTGATCTGTTGTTGATGGTCCAGTGTTTGAGATGAAAGCTGTTTGAAGCTTCGCGTGTTGAGAAGCTGGTTTTTCTCCACTGATGCCTCCTGCAATCCCAAAGTACATCTCTGGACTTTGAGGAGTTAGTGTTCTTTTTGCCTTAAGCTTTTCTTCCACATCCTTGTTCTCCAATTTTTGAATTAAATCATAAACGGTGATTGTGTCTAAAACACCATTTTCTTTGAGAATTTCAAGATAACTACTCCACTTTGCTGGTAAGCTATCAGCAAATCTCTTCGTCATTTCTTGTGGAGTGGCATTGACTCTAAAAGCAAACATCTCGCTCAACAAGTGATGGAACCTTGTAGATAAATCTGCCAAAGTCTCATTCTCCATACACGTGAATCCTTCAAACTCTTTCTTCAGTAAATCTTGCTTGATCTTTCTTGACTGAGCATTACCTTCACATCGTAACGTGAGCATATCCCACAAGCTTTTAGTTGTCGTGCAGTAAACAAACTGGTGGTAAATGTCTCTGTTAAGAGCTTGTGTGAGAATCATGAATGCTTTCTTTTCTAACTCAAACTTCTTCTTATCTTCATCAGACAGAGTGCTGTAAGTTTGTGGATTAGATCCTGCAACTTCCAACTCACTGTCAAATGCGGTGAAGAAGCACATCCATAGATCTTGACCTTGCCCCTGAACATAAGTTTTCAGCCTTTCTTTCCACCATCCCCAATCATTGATGTGATTTAACTTTGGCGGTTTTGTGCTTGTGCCAGTTTCACTGTCGTTCTGCATCATAGATTGAATGCTGCTGCTTTGATTTGTGACCAATGCCCATTGATTTGCAGTTATCATTGCAGCTTGAGGTGGGGCAATACCTCTCATCCATGCAGTTTTGTCGAACTCTGGCTCAGGTTGTGTAGCTGATGATTGTGGAGTCGAAGTTAATTGAGTCCACCACTGACCGTTTGTTCCCATTTTATAAAAATTAATATATTAAGTGAAAATTGATTTTTAAAAAAATAATTTTCACAAACTATGTTAAAATTTCGAATGATAACAACCAGCCGAAGGATCCTTGATCGAAAGACCTGAAACACACAAACAGTTAAACAACTAGTGCAAACCTTCTGTTTAAAAATTACAACTTTCACGACGAAACAGAATGTTGACGAAACAAAAACCCTTGAATGATTAACTATCGACGAAACAGATTTGGCTACGAAACAGAATTTTCTAATGTTTGACGAAACACATGTTCTCCTTTGGGCTCCCAATCGACGAAAGCGGCCCAATACTTCTGTTACGAAACAGAGGCCCACTTGTTCGACGAATCAAATTTAGGCCCAAAGTCGGACGAGACAGGTTTGTTTAATTGAGTTTGACGAAACAAGATCTGATCAGGTCCTACGAAAATGAAGCCCAAAGGTGTCAACGAAACAGGAGCCCAATATGGAAGCCCAATTTGTGACGAGTAAACAGTCTTGTGCGACTTTCAGATCTTGTGCGTTCCTACCTCTTTGACTTTCTAACCTCCTGACACAAAGTATACTCACTTTCGGCTACACAAGTTTCAAATTACCAACCAAATGATGATGAACAATATTTTAATCCAAACACAATTTTCAATACACAAACACTTGAATATTCAAATCTCAAAGGATTAAAAAGTAAACACACTAAAGAACACTTTGAATATTTGATGAAGATATGAAGAACAACCCAGAAATTTATGAATTTTCCGGTGAACCGTAAATTTCCGAAACACAATTTTTGCTTAAAACTTCACTAAAAACCCACTTTTAACATGTGAAAATGACAAACAACAAGGTTTTTATAAGAACTTTCAGCAAAACATGATGATTTTCGAGATTTTAGACAGAATTTTCAGAAAAAGATAAACTCCAAAGACCCGAAAAACAACCCGAAAACCACCAAGAACACCTCGGTTTTAACAAGGAGAAGAGCCAAGGCTCTGATACCACTTGTAGGTCCGGCTAGGGGAGGATCTAGTCGCCTAATCCTTGTTATCAAACACACCCGGTTGTGCGGAATCCAACCGGAGATGCAAACCGAGATAGAACACGAAAAATACACGACACACAAAGTTCACCGTTTAACACCACTGTATTAATACGAATGAAAGGTTCGGTTACAAGCACAAGGTTTACAAATCTATTCTGCAAACTCTCTCTAACTCTCGTGTGTGTGTGTTTTTGCTCTGAGTGTTCTCCCTTCTGTCCTCTTGTCCTCTCTGCCTAAAACAGAAATAATGAACTCTATTTATACCCACAGACACTACGAATCAGAATGGACTTGGCGAAACAGGCTTGGAGAAACAGAAGCTTGGCGAAACTGGAAAGCATTTGACGAAATTGAACCATGTTTGGCGAAACAGGCTTGTTTCGCCAAGATCCATGTGTTTCGTCGAACTTGGGCTTGGGCCCAAGGTGATTCGCCAAACTGTTACAAGCCCAGGTCTTCTTTTGTTAATCTGTTTCAGCTGATTTGCTTATCCCATGTACCAAGTTCATAGCCCAAAGTCTTGTTTCTTGATCTTTCACACGACGGAGGAATGTCGTGTTTAATCCTATACACGTCCAGTCGAGTCGCGTCCACAAATAATGTATCAACACTGATTAACCAAGATTTATAAAAAATTTCATAAATTATTATGAGTTCACCCAAAAAAAAAACTATAAAATCATAAAATGATACAATATACCAATCTAACAGTTTATAGAATAATATAATCAATAATTTCCATAGTCTTCATGGACAGTGCATTGTTTGTCCCATAAGTGTCTTCATGTCTGCTGAACTAATATTAGTATCTTCCTTGTGTTCCATAAAAATTAGATAGTATTAGCTACACAATACAAAAAACCTTATTAATAGGTTGAGACCTAATTCAGTTTAACATGCTCTAATTTCATCCCAATGAAGACTTCATATACAAAGCTGACTAATTAGTCACCTCAGAGTTGTAGAATTTGGTTTCTCTTTGATGGTCAACTGCTCTCTCTAGATTCACAGTTGGATTTACAAGGTTTCTGTTGAAAGTATATAGTTTTAATGTGTCAGTTTAATGTTGCAAATTTCATTAAATAAGTTGTAGGTCCAACTAGCGGAGGATCTAGTCGCCTAATCATTGTATACGAACAAACCCGGTTGTGCGAAATCCAACCGGGAAAGCAAACTGAGATAAGAACACGAACACAAAGATTAAGATACTCAAATATATTCAGATCAGAGAGTTTGTTTACAACAAGATGATAATACATAAACTGCACTCAAACTCACTGTTAGTTCTCTCTTGTTTCTTATATGTGTTCTATCTTCTGTTCTCTAATTCGTATTTTGTCTTCAGTCCACTGTTGCTTATATAAGCGACAGAGACGATGAAACTGCTTCAGCCGACGAAACAGCTCGACGAAAAACCAATGTGACGAAACAAAGTGTGTTTCGTCACACTCCCAAGTCGACAAAACTTGTTTCTCATCAACAAGTCTTTCGTCATCAGCAGCAAGGTATAATCTTTCGTCGCAAACAGACATTGCATGTCTTTTGTCATATGTATTTGGCTGGGTATTTCTTCATCTGCAGTAATATACAGGTCTTTCGTCATGCAGCCAATATCAGGAACAGATCAGCTGCAGATTGAACATGCAAATCAAATAGACAGCAGCAAACTGCAACATGCAGAACAACAATCAGACAGCAGACTTGATGGAGGAAAACAAGCCTTGGTCTTCAACTCGTAACGATGTTGAACTGAGCGAGACACATCCATAAAGTGTATCAACAAACTCCCCCTTGGATGCTTCTCGTGAGGATTCATCTTCCATGTCTATCATGTCGGAGGATCTTCAAGGTCTTCACGCGTCGTAAGTAGAAAGTGTATCAACAAACTCCCAATTTCATTTAGGAAGTGTGTTAACAAACTCTCCCTTAAAATAAGCTCCATTTTCAGCACATAGATCCTTGAGGTGTTGATGATAGGTCAGCGGCAACTCGATCATCTTCATCTTTTGAGTGCCTCCACGTCGTGTCTTCATTCCAAAGCTTGTTATCGAACACGTTCTCTTCGCCTTTAGCTGGTTTGATTATAGCATCTGCAGATACAAGAAAGCTAAACGCGTAATGAGAACAACTGCTTGGAATATAGTTAACGTAAACAAACGACACACATGTGACCAGTTTTCAATCAACTACCGTCCGACTGTTTGAAAGTTTAACAAATTTATCAATTTTAGTTTTTAACTTTCAAAACGCGCAAACTTCGACCGTTTATGAAGATTTAGTCGATTTGGTTTTCGTTCAGGTTTCAGGTAACGAACACTCGAGTTCCAACATCGGGCAATCAAAAGAAATTAGAAATAAAATCTTTTTGGCTTTTAGAAAGTTTATATTAAAACACACCTAAAATCTTTTTGGCATTTTGAATCTGTGAAATGTAAAGACAGAAAGCAGTAAGTAAATATATACAAAGATGCAGAAACTGAAAGCATTAAAAAAATATTTACAGACATTCTTTTTGCGAGTTTCGAGGGTCAGAGAATCATATCAGTGTACGGTCACGCAAAACATTCTTGTTGTTCAGTTAGTTAAGATTTAAATAAGCATCCTATAACGATTATCGGTATTGTTGTCCACGTAAGCTCGACTTATCAGATGTAATCGCGGCGAGGGGATACGATTAGTGTATGATTTATACTTACCGACCGGTGTTCATCCACACACGATACATTCCCGTATCAAGGTATGCACGAGAATTCATCTTACTGGTGAGTATACCATTTATCATCTGTTTTGACGTATATGAAAATGTGAGATACTCACTTATTTTGAATTGAAAACAAGCCCTATGTGATAGAATCACTTATTGATGAGGAACTTGATTTTCAGATGATGCATGAGGGCACAGGAGCAAGTCCATGAACAGGTCAGTACTAACGTACAACAAAGAGACGAACTTGACTCCCGGATAAATGTGATATATTATCACTTATTTTGTGGACATGTGATTGTTTATCACTTATTGAGGTCGTATGCAATATGTACACGTATGTATGGTATCATGGAAGATCTAGACTTCGTCTCCGTTATATTTTGGTAAAAGAAACAACCATGATACCCAGATGATAAACATCATAAAGACCACATATCTCAGAACCTCGGCAATCTCTCAAACGAAATTTCGGTACTAAGACCATATGCCAATGAGCGGTTCCCAGACAGTCTTCAGTCGATTTAAGTTTATATCACCCTGCACACTTTAAAATGATTGTGAGCCTACCGATACATCTTATATAGAGCTGCTTATCGTTTTTCATTTTAAGTTTGAAGAGGTTTCGACAGACCACTAATGTACTATCATTTTCACTTTTACTCGCCAGGAAACTCATTTTTGTTTTTCTATTGTTTTTGTGTTTTTGAAATTTTTCGATGTTTTTGGATTTTTCAAACTTGGATTTACTCCCCCTAAAATGTAAAAACTATTACGATAAATTAAAAACACAAAGATATTTACAAAAATGATTTTCCGATGTTGGTTTTACTCTTGCTTGACCTTAATGCCGTTTCCCAGTAATAAAAAGTCAAATCGTGATTTGTCAAATGATTTGGTAAAAAAGTCAAAGCTATCATCCCTAGGGTACCAGAGACCAGTGTCCGGGCAACCCTTCAAATAACAAAAAATCCTTTTTACAGCTGCAAGATGTGAGGCCTTCGGGTTAACTTGATATCTGGCAAGCAGGCACGTTGGATACATTATATCTAGTCTTGATGCTGTGAGGTACATAAGAGATCCGATCATCACGCGGTAGTATGAGGGGCTAACAACTTCACCCTTCAAGTCCGGATTAATTCCATGATTTTGTTGCAGTGGGGTACCAATGGGTGTTGCATCAGACATCTGGAACAGGCTCAAGATGTCACCAACATATTTAGTCTGATGGATGAATATCCCAGACTCAGTTTGCTGAACTCGTAGGCCCAAAAAGAAATTCATTTCCCCCATTGCGCTCATCTCGAATTTATCCTGCATAACACGCTCGAAATTCCTACACAAAACATCGTTAGTAGAACCAAATATAATATCATCTACATATACCTGTACCAATAGAAGATCTCCATCCTGTTCCTTGATGAAAAGAGTGCAATCATAATTCAATGTACGTTTCTTTATGTCTGATTTCTTTATGAAGACAAGGTTCTCTCATGTGTTCTTGGCAATAAATTATTAAAAAAAAAAACAAAATAAAAGAGAGGCATGTGATGTCACCAATCATGAAACGGACGAATATACCCTTTTCCTTCTCAAGCTGTAGTAGCTTTTCAAGACAACACTATCATTCCTTTGCTTGCAGCAAAGCCTGCTTCATTGTTGACAAAATAATTCCACCTACCTATAACGTACAAAGGCATGTTCAAATATTAAACCACCAACATGCACCACATTACTTGACAACCAAGAAAACACAGAAAGACATAATAAATAACCTTTATATCCATTTGAAATGTTGTTACTCTATCTTCATTTCCAGCAACCTGCATCATTAAATTTCAGTAATATCATCAGCTATACTATATTTTTATTTTGTTGATAAAAAAATTGTTCCAAAACATGATATATGCGAAAAAGAAAGAAGTCAGATGCCATTGTTTAAAAGAATCCAAGTTGTTTTTTTAAATAATATCACAATTACCTTTAAGTCCATATCTCCAGAAGCATCCTCGGAGCCGGTGATGTCAGATAAAATAAGTGGTGTTCCATCTCCGCCAGATTCCTGTGTGTCTAGAACCAAACCCATTGCTATTCCGGCAATAGAGCTCTTTAACGGTACACCGGCGTCTTGTAATGCAAGGCATTCCCTACAAACGGATGCCATGCTATCACATCATCACACAAAAAAGATAAAAGCATATGTCAAAATAACTGTCAGACAAGTTTTATCTAATGTGACACATATTAGAACTATTATTTCCTATAATAGACATGAAAACCATCACACCTTGAAGATCCATTACTTTCGGTTATGTTGCTCTCAACACGTATCGTATACGGAAAATCATCTTCAGAAGGCAAGCATGGTTTTAGGGCTCGTTCTGCTAGTGTACAGTGACCAACTTCTCTTCTACTTGGTGCTCCAATTCGTCCTACTCCCCCAACACATGATGATGGGAATGAATACTGCATAATTAGTAAAAGATAGTTAAAATAGCACCCGGATATCTTATTAGAAAAGTCATTAGAAAAACAACCGTTTACAGTTTCATAATTCCCTGCCCACTGGTAATATTTTTTCAGAACAAATAACTGTTTTCGGTACCTTAGGCAGATACGGTTTTTCTTCATTATCAAAAGCCCGTCTAAGGAGCCATTTTTCAATTTGTTTTTGATCCATATTGATTTGCATATAACCTCATCAAGCTAGATACTTTGAATCCAAATCATAACCAAAGCAGTTAACCAAAGTTCTTAAAAATCTTACCATTTTCGCTTCAGGGTTGATGCTCATGGCCACATTGATGAACCTTTACCGGCCTTTGCAGGCTCCTCCTTTACATGTTTCACGTCCTGAAACCGAAAACAAGTTCAAACCATCTATACGCTTGACTAAAATGCTGAACATGAAAATGAAAATAGTAATGAGATGGCACATTTTCGGTTTTGACTTTCTTTTAAGTTGTGGCGGCACCATTTGACGGTTTGTTCTCTCGGTGCTTTTTCGCTTTCCCTTAGCCGACTTATTTGAAGATGGGGTTCCCCGAGCTGATGTTGTAGCAGCTGCTGGCTTTGAGGGGCTATCATCGACGGGTTCCTATTTAAGAGGGCTGTTATTACGCTTTGATGGACCCCGTTATTATTAGCCTTTGGTGCAAGAACAGGGAACTTTCGTCTTCAATCTACTCATAACAAAAACAAAATAAACAAAAATCACATTCCTGTTGATACATATTTTGTGGACACGACTCGGCTCGGTTCAACTCAGCTCAGTTCGACTTGGTTACGACTCGAAGACACGAAGATCGAGACAAAGATACAGCCAAGTGTTAGTCTGAGTTACGTCTTAGGTTTGTTATGTGCATTTGATGTAAGTTTGACCAAGTCAACCATCCTCCGGTTTGACTTGGCCAAACAGTTTGCACATTGTTTGTAAGTGTTTGGTTTCGAAGGATGAGTCTCGAAAGATGGTTTGTATCCTTCGATGAGCTCGAAAGATGGACCTTCGATGGATGGATGATGGATCTCGAAAGATACCATCCTTCGAAGTGTATATGGATCCTTCGATGGGATTCTGGTCGACAGATGATCTTTCGATCAGTCTGTCTGATCCTTCGACCAGACCTGCTGTGTCGGGTATAAATACCCATGTAGTGTGTTGTGTTCATCAGAGCTTAAAAGTTAGACACTTAGACAGAAAACAGGGAGAGCATTCTGTTGGAGCGCACACACACACACGAGAGAGAGAGTTTATAGAGTACATCTGTAAACATTGAACTTGTAACTGGAACCTTCATTCGTATTAATACAAGTGGTGTTAATCGGTGAACTTTGTGTGTCTTGTGTTTGTGCTTGTTCTTTCTCGGTTTGCATGCTAGCTTGGATTCCGCACTCGCTAGTGTGTTAGACATAACAAGGAATAGGTTAAACCTCACGATCCGAGAGGGACCTACAAGTGGTATCAGAGCCTTGGCTCTTTTCCTTGTTAAAACCGAGTGTTTTCGGGTGTGTTTCGGATTTTTGGAGTTCATATTTTTCTGAAAAATCAGCTTTAAAACTTCGAAAATCTGCATGTTTTGCTAGAAGTTCTTATAAAAACCTTGTTATTTTTTTCATTGTCTATTGTTAAAAGTTGGTTTTTATTGAAGTTTCGGCCAAAACTCGTGTTTGGCAGTGTCGGTTTACCGGAAAATTCAAATTTTCTGGGTTTGTTCTTGATATCTTCATCATATATTCAAGTGTTCTTCAAAGTGTTACATATTTTGATCTTGTTTAATTATTTTCGAAAGTTGTTTGTGCATTGGGAAAGGACAACTGGTTAAAATATTCAAACCAAATCTGGTTTTGGCAGAAAGCACGTCTGAACATACCTTCTGCCGAAAGTTTCTACCAACTTGTCATCTTTCTCACCAACCTGTCAACATTTGTCAACTGTGTCAGAGCTCATCGAAAGATATCCTTCGGAATCGAAAGATCATCTTTCGATCAAGGAGGTTCGACAGATACCCATCCTTCGAGCATCTTTCGAAGTCAGTGAGTTGTCTTTCGAGCCAAGGAATCTTTTCGAAGGATATATTGTTCGAGCTACTGTTACATTTCGAAAGATAAGGATCCTTCGTCTTGGAGAATCTTTCGAAGTCATTGTTCGAAATTCAACAGTCATCTTTCGAACACTGTTGATCCTTCGAACAGGTGTCTGTCTTTCGAACAAGTGTTGATCTTTCGACCCTAATCTGTTTAAGTTTAACAGTTTGTGTTTTTCAGGTCTTTCGAACAGGGATCCTTCGGCTGGTTGTTATCATTCGAAAAATTAACATAGTTTGTGAAAATTAATTTTATTTTAAATCAATTTTCACTTAATATATTAATTTTTATAAAATGGGAACAAACGGTGAGTGGTGGACTCAATTAACTTCGACTCCACAATCATCAGCTACACAACCTGAGCCAGAGTTTGACAAAAATGCATTCTTGCGAGCTATTGCCCCAACTCAAGCTGCAATGATAACTGCAAATCAATGGGCATTGGTCACAAATCAAAGCAGCAGCATTCAATCTATGATGCAGAACGACAGTGAAACTGGTACAAGCACAAAACCGCCAAAGCTAAATCACATTAATGATTGGGGATGGTGGAAAGAAAGGTTGAGAACTTATGTTCAGGGGCAAGGTCAAGATCTATGGATGTGTTTCTTCACTCCATTTGACAGTGAGTTGGAAGTTGCAGGATCTAATCCACAAACTTACAGCACTCTGTCTGATGAAGATAAGAAGAAGTTTGAGTTAGAGAAGAAAGCATTCATGATTCTCACACAAGCTCTTAACAGAGACATATATCACCAGTTTGTTTACTGCACGTCTACTAAAAGCTTGTGGGATATGCTGACGTTACGATGTGAAGGAAATGCTCAATCAAGAAAGATCAAGCAAGATTTACTGAAGAAAGAGTTTGAAGGATTCACGTGTATGGAGAATGAGACTTTGGCAGATTTATCTACAAGGTTCCATCACTTGTTGAGCGAGATGTTTGCTTTTAAAGTCACTGCCACTCCACAAGAAATGACGAAGAGATTTGCTGATAGCTTACCAGCAAAGTGGAGCAGTTATCTTGAAATTCTCAAAGAAAACGGTGTTCTGGACACAATCACTGTTTATGATTTAATTCAAAAATTGGAGAACAAAGATGTAGAAGAGAAGCTTAAGGCAAAAAGAACTCTAACTCCTCAAAGTCCAGAGATGTACTTTGGGATTGCAGGGGGTATCAGTGGAGAAAAACCAGCTTCTCAACACGCGAAGATTCAAACAGCCTTCGTCTCAAACACTGGACCATCAACAACAGATCAGTTTGATCCTTCAGCATACTTGATGTATCCAAGACCAGATGTGAAACCGACAGCTCAGCAGCAACAACCGCAACAGCAAGGGTTCTATGGAAGCTCTTCAAACTTTCAAGCCACTTCCAATCCAAACACAGTCAGATTAGACACTTCCAACTTTTCCAAAGTCAGTGTCGAAATAGCCAAGGAGCATATGGAGATGTTGAATACCTTGGTTAGTGCTTATTGTGGATTGATCGCAGGTCAGATTGGGAATATCAATCTAACCAATGAAGATTATCAGCAAGTGGATAGAGATGAGTTTGAAATGATGGATATTAAATGGGCTCTTGCTAGTGCAATCCGAAGAGCAAAAGAGTTTATGGAAAGGACCGGGAGAACCAACTTGGAAAGCAAGAAAGACACCAAGTATGGGTTCGACAAGCAAGCTGTGACATGCTTTAACTGTGGTGAACGGGGTCATTTCAAAAGGGAATGCACAAGACCAGCTCAGCATGGAAACCAAAATCCCTTCAGAAATCAAGGCAACCAGCAGAACCAGAACAGGAACAATGTTCGTACGTTGATACCTGTCAACAACCAAAGCCAACCAGGGTCATCAAATGCCAACCGGGGACTCGCGGTTCAAATAGATGAAGGTTGTGATTGGTCGCTTCAGCTTGGAGAAGGAGGAAATGGTGGAACAGCATGTTATGCTAAAGTGACTGAGAAGGTAGTAGAACCCGTGTCTGCTGGTGAATCTTCAGAAGATGAAGATAGTTCGGGTTATAGTGGGAGCATGGATGGGGAATCACTTGATGCTGGTGATTTATCAAGTGATGCTTTAGATTTGAAGGTTGATGAACTTTTGGCTGAAGCTGAAGTATTATGCAAGAGGAGATCTATTCTCTGCCAGAAATCTGCTGGAACTTCCGAGAAGCTTGCTAAGTTCTTCTCTGAAGATGGATCTTTTTCTTTCCATTCAGTCTTTACGGCTAATGTCGATAGTTCATCAGGCCAGGTATGTGTCGATGAACCCACTGTAGTTAGCTGTGAAAATTGTGATAGTTTAAAGGTTAAATATGCAGAAAAGGAAAGTCAGTTTGAGATCACTCACAAACACAATCAAGAATTGATTGTTGATCTTTCTAAAGCAACTCAAGCTAACTTGTTTTTAACCAGAAATGAAAAAGAATTTAAAGCAACAATTGCGTCATTAAAACATGATGTTTCTGAATTACAAAAGGCTGTTTTGAGAAAACAACATGCTAATAATGATTTAATTGACACAATTGAAAAGCAAATGGTAGAGTTAGCAACAGCTCGATGTGAATGTGAGACAATTAAGCAGAAATTGGAAAGCTATTCCAATTCCCGCTATGTTTTGGATCACATTATTGACGTTCAAAAGAAAAAGGGGGATAGGAAGTGTAATGGATTCAAATCATGTCCTCCCCCTATGAATCACAATTACTCCAAATTGCCTGATGACGAGGATATGCCCCGTTTTGAACCTACTGTGCCACTCAATCTAGATGATTTTGCAGCAGGCCTCGGGTTCACAACTGGTACATCATCCTCGGATCAATCAGAATCTGAGAATGTGACGGATTCATCGTGTGTTAAGGAACAGAGTCCTCCCATTGTTGAGGATACTGATTCTTCGGATGATGAATCTGATTCATCGGATGATGAATCTGTAGAAGTTGTGAAACAACAGTCTAACTCGGTTACAACAGATATTCCAATCGAGAATCACATCTTGTGTGATCCGCCAGTGGAACCGAGTAAGACTGAAATGTCAAAAGCAATGGAGTCCCTTGTTTCTAGCAGTGAAGGGAATAACTTGTTGTACACGCTCAAAGGAGATGACAAAATCTACTCTAACAAAGATTTTCCAATTAAAAATGTAAATCAAGATTTAATTGAGCAAATTTTTGAAGGATGTATTGACAAGTTTTTGGGGAACAAAAGTGACAAAGTTACCGTCACTCAATGTGATCCAATTCCGTGTGAACAAGTTAGAAAACAATACGGAAACCAAAAACAACCAATTGAGCGAAAACAACAAGTCAACTCCGGAAAGGGTAAGGTACAGGGAAAGAAGGCTCAGAACAAGAATGTTCAAGCACCTAAAGTTCAGCAGCAAAAGGTGCAAAACAAAAGAGCTCCTGTTAAGAAGCGAGAACCGAAAGTGAACTTTGTTGGATCCAAGGGTACAGACAAACTTGAAACATTTCAGGATAAATCTAACATTGATTTTGTAAAACAAGTTAGAATTTTAAAACGAAATGATCAGAATAATTACACCCAACATACAAACGGATGTGATTTAGGTCCAAGTACATCTAGATCACAAAGTTCATTGTCTGGTTCTCCGTCTGGTCATCAACATGTTTCTCCAAGGTTTGTAGAGCGGAGAATGTGTTTTGAGTGTGGCACAATTGGGCATATTGTAAGATACTGCCCATACCTGCAAAAGTTGAAGGCTCCCCAAGAAACCAATTACCAAAAACGATCTTTTTCCCCGAAACAAGACTCGCGTGTCTTGAAAGAAAGGGAAAAGAAGTTGAAATAAAAGAATCAAAAGGTAATTGAAAAGGCCTTAAAATCAGAGGTCAAAGAAGAAAAACCTGTTCAAGCAAAATCTAAAACTGTAAAACCAGTAAATGCTAAAACAATTAATACAAATACTGGTAAAGGACAAACAGCTTGGAAACAAAAACAGGTAACTCAGTCAGGGGGAGCACCACAGGTTCTTTTTCCTAATCATCAAGTGATTGAAATCACTTATCTTGATGATCAAGGACGACCCAAGTCCACAAAGGCTTGGGTCCCCCTCTCCGTCTAATCTTTGAATGAGTGTGTAGGATATTCCAGGACGAACTATCGATAGTCGTAAGATTGTTGAAAGTGGAGCGTCCTTGCACAAAATAGGCGACAGAAGAAATTGTTGCCTTTGATGGAGAGAAAATGGAAAGAGAACAGAAGTGTCTGTTGAAAGAGTTTGGAAAGTTTCGACAATTGAAAATCATTTCAAAGTGTGATTGTTAAAGGCTTTGATCGGGTCCCCAGGATAGATTCAAATCAAAATGTACGCACCTGCAGCACGTCTGATGTTCAAAATCAACAAGATGAACGTGCAGTGTACATTTCTTCGCGGTGTGATTGAAGAAAATGTGTTTGTTGAACAAACCTACCGGGTGTGCGGATGCTTTGGCGTGGATTGAACAACCGCACACTACTTCTTCTGAAAGAGAAAGACAAAGACCTTCGCTGGTGAAATGTGGAAGACCAGCCGGACCCAAAGGTTTATGATCTTGTTGCTATCAAGAGATTTCTCAGTAGCTACAAAGAATCGACTTTGAAATCCACACCGGGTGGATATCCAGTTTAGGAGAGCACTCAGATTCCTTGCAATGCACGAAGCAGTTGCAGGATACGGTTTTAAAATTCTAATCTCTCCTATACTTGTCGTTATTTAAGCTACTTTATGAATTATTATCATCTCGTACAGCACTCTTTGGCCAGACACTGTTGTCATGGTCCGCACCGCAAACCGACATGCCAACTGATTTTTTCCAGAATTCGATAAATCTTTTCAGATTAACGGCATTGAGGTAAAACATGAGTTAACCAACATCGGAAAGTCATTTTTGTAAATACCTTTGTGTTTTAAATTTTATCTTAGTTTGTTGATTTTAGGGGGAGTAAATCCAAAACTTGGAAAATTCAAAAACATCGAAAAATTTCAAAAGCACAAAAACATTAGAAAAACAAAAATGAGTTTCCTGGCGAGCAAAAGAGAAAATGATAGTACATCAGTGGTCTGTCTAAACCTCTTTAAACCTTAAATGAAAAAGCGATAAGCAGCTCTATATAAGATGTATCGGTAGGCTCACAATCATTTTAAAGTGTGCAGGGTGATATAAACTTAAATCGACTGAAGATTGGGTGGGAACCATTCATTGGCATATGGTCTTAGTACCGAAATTTCGTTTGAGAGATTGCCGAGGTTCTGAGATATTCGGTCTTTATGCTGCTTATCATCTGGGTATCATGGTTGTATCTTTTACCGAAAAATAACGGGGACGCAAGTCTAGATCTTCCATGATACCATACATACGTGTACATATTACATACTGCATTCGACCTCAATAAGTGATCAACAATCACATGTCCAAACAAAATAAGTGATAAAATATCACAAATTCCTTCCGGGAGTCAAGTTCGTCTCTCTGCTGTACGAAAGTACTGACCTGTTCACGGACTTGCTCCTGTGCCCTCATGCATCGAAAATCAAGTTCCTCATCAATAAGTGATTATATCACATAGGGCTTGTTTTCAAATCAAAATAAGTGAGAATCTCACATCATATACGGTCAAACAGATGATAATCGGTATACTCACCGGTAAGATTAACCCTCGTGCATACCTTGATACGGGAATGTGTCGTGATGTGGATGAACACCGGTCGGTAAGTATAAATAATACCTTAACGTATCCCCTCGCCATGATTACAAATGATAAGTTGAGCTTAAGTGGACAACAATACCGATAATTGTTATAGGATGCTTATCTAAAATGTTAACTAAAAGAACAACAAGAGCGTTTTGGCTTGACCGTACACTGATATGATTCTCTTACCCTCGAAACTCGCAAAAAGAATGTCTGTAGATATTTATTTACTGTTTTCAGTTTATGTATCTTTGTATATATTTATTTACTGTTTTCCGTCTTTACATTTGAAAAATGAAAAACTTCAAAAAGATTTTAGGTGTGTTTTAATATAAACTTTATAAAATCCAAAAAGATTTTGCTTCTAGTTTATTTTTGATTGACTGATGTTGGAACTCGAGTCTATCCTGCCCAAAATCCTGATCGTAAGCCGGAAAACAATTGCATCTTCATAAACAGTCGAAGTTTAACAAGTTTTGAAAGTTAAAGGATTAAAATTGAATATTTTTCTAAACTTTCAAACTGTTGTCGGTTGGTGTTTGATTGAGATTTGATCTCATATGTGTCGTTTGTTTATATGTTAACTATATTCCAAGCGGTTGTTCTCATTATGCGTTTAGCTTTCTTGCATGTGCAGATGCTAAAGGCGAGGAGAACATGTTCGATGACAAGCTTTGGAACGAAGACACGAAGTGGAGGCACTCAAAGGATAAAATGATCGAGTTGCCGCTGACCCTTCATCAACACCACAAGGATCTGAAGAATTGACAAGTCAAAAGATTCACGAGCATGACTCAATGGAGAGTTCAATCTAAGGGGGAGTTTATTGACACACTACCTAAATGAAAAGGGGAGTTTGTTGATACACTTTCTACTTACGACGCGTGAAGACTTTGAAGATCCTCCGACGTGGAAGACATGGAAGTTGAACCTCACGAGTAGCGTCCAAGGGGGAGTTTGTTGATACATATTTTGTGGACACGACTCGGCTCGGTTCAACTCAGCTCAGTTCGACTTGGTTTCGACTCGAAGACACGAAGATCGAGACAAAGATACAGCCAAGTGTTAGTCTGAGTTACATCTTAGGTTTGTTATGTGCGTTTGATGTAAGTTTGACCAAGTCAACCATCCTCCGGTTTGACTTGGCCAAACAGTTTGCACATTGTTTGTAAGTGTTTGGTTTCGAAGGATGAGTCTCGAAAGATGGTTTGTATCCTTCGATGAGCTCGAAAGATGGACCTTCGATGGATGGATGATGGATCTCGAAAGATACCATCCTTCGAAGTGTATATGGATCCTTCGATGGGATTCTGGTCGACAGATGATCTTTCGATCAGTCTGTCTGATCCTTCGACCAGACCTGCTGTGTCGGGTATAAATACCCATGTAGTGTGTTGTGTTCATCAGAGCTTAAAAGTTAGACACTTAGACAGAAAACAGGGAGAGCATTCTGTTGGAGCGCACACACACACACGAGAGAGAGAGTTTATAGAGTACATCTGTAAACATTGAACTTGTAACTGGAACCTTCATTCGTATTAATACAAGTGGTGTTAATCGGTGAACTTTGTGTGTCTTGTGTTTGTGCTTGTTCTTTCTCGGTTTGCATGCTAGCTTGGATTCCGCACTCGCTAGTGTGTTAGACATAACAAGGAATAGGTTAAACCTCACGATCCGAGAGGGACCTACAATTCCAACAATAAAAAATGCAACTGGTGAACTTTTTTTAATATAAAAAATGACATTACATCATCGTCGTCATCATCCTCTTGCTCTGGCTCGGATTCATTGACCCCACTATTTTTCCCGAGCAGCTTCCTCAACTCTTTTCCAGATTGGCTCAGTCCTCCTTCCTCTTCTTCATTATCCTCCTGATCTTCTTCATATCCCTTTAGAATGCACATACTCGATTCTTGTTATCTGAAAAGTAAAAAAGAGATTAGCCGGTTAACCTACTGTAATAAACAAGTAAGTATTAAAGATGCGGCTGCGTCGGGCTTGTTGGGGTTGCGCTCGGTGATACAGACGCAGCTGCATTCGCTGCGGTTGCGCTGGCTGCGGCGTTGCGCCGGGCTCACTGGGGTTGTGCTCGGTGATGCAGAAATTTTGTTACTTGGTTCTATCAAAATAATCCATTTTTTGGCTTTATACAGCTTGATTACAATGGCCTATCATCTATGTTATTATTCTCCATCTACATTTGTGCACGCCGTCATTCGTGTTACCGGACAATAAAGCGCGCGCTTAATCGATTCAGTACCCGACATAAAAGGCGAAGAAATTCTTGCTTTCTAGAAAACATCCACCTATTGTTAAACAAACTGTAGCATTCTACACCTGATGGCGTGTTGCGCCTCAGGCGCGCTTTCTAAAGCCAAATGTGCTTTCACCTGCAACACCCTTCTTTCGTTTATCCATTACTCTTGATCGAGCTTTCGCCATTTCCTAAAAAGTAAAATATCTCGTAAACATTTTTTACAACCATACCCATTTACGACCATATACATTCAGCCACCCAACCATTTATCAGTCTATCAATTTTTTTTTTGTTCTTTTTCTTGGTATTCCCTTCAATATTTCATGACATGTATGTGCACTTTTACAAACATCAACCTTATTGTTTGAGAGACCTTGATAATTCATAATATAAACATGGAGAAATTTGTATATATCAGATCATTTTTAATCTCCCAACATATTATCCGTAAGTGTCACTTTTAAGTTCCTATCGACATAAAAATCATATTTATCACACTCGATTGTTGTATGCAAATCAAAAATTATCTTCCATCAAGTGGCCAACTTCTTAACACAATTTACTCACCAAATCAAACTTACATTGTGCATATTCAAATAAACCATGGCATTTTGCAAATATTATCTAAAAAACACAAACAATTAAAGAAAATTCATACCTTGCTGCTTGTAAAGTTGTAGAAAACACGGGATATGCAAGACTGCTCATCGCCTCTTGTTGTCTGCAAGGAATCAATCATTTTGTTGTATTTGAGCATAAAATTAGGGTTGAGCACTTACAACTAAGATGTTGGCATGTTATTATCACGTGCGATTACTTCGAGCCTGTAGACTACATTAGCGTTTCCGACGATGTATTTGAGTTTGTATTTGACTTTGTCGGCCGGAAGTTCTCCAACTATAGTATCTCGTAGTCGTGGAAAGACGAAGAAGATGAACCGTAAGAGGAAGACGATGGTGGTCGGTTCGCCCACGACATTTAGGGTATTTTTTGGGTTGTGAAACTGGAGGTCCCTATGCACAAAACACTAACACATCGTGAAGGTTGTCTCCAACACTAACACGATCTGGTTCAAAACCCCTAAACTGGAACCCTAGCCGCCAATACAAGCCATGAGCTCCATACCCGATCTACCAAAATTATACCCAGATTATGATCCAAGACATGAAGGTAGACTTTCGTTCATCGGACCTTGGTCGTAACTTGACCGGATTCTTGCCGGAATTATGTATTACCAAAAAAAGTCTCAAACAACAAATCAAGAGCAGATCTAACTGAAAATTTAACATGCAGTACAATAAAATACTTACCGGATCTTCGCCGGAGACTGGCCGGACTTCACCTAAAGTACAACTCTACAACTCACCGCCGCCATGGCGGTCGTGACGGATCCCTTCTCTTTCACGACTGCTCATTCTTTCCGCCTCTCTCTCTCTCTCTCTGATTAATGTGTGTATAACTATGAAAGACCAAAACTATAGTGGCTAAATTATGAAACCAAAACACCCGACATCAAGACACGTAAAGTGTTCATAAGATGCGCTCAAATGCTCATATGAATGACTCTCTGGCATCTCTTTGGAATCCGGCTTATATGGTAAAGTTGCAACTTGGAATTCCCTCTCATGCCAATCGAAAAATCAACAAAATAACAATATATATACCTTTAAATTGAAAGGAAAATAAAGATTATCAACTGTGGTCTAGTTGACTCGTCTGCCAGGCTCTTAAATAATTATTTGTGCGAGTAACGTTCGCCCGATAGTATAAGAAAACGTTAAATAATTATTTGGTTAATCTTTCCTCTTGCACTCTTTTAAGAAAAAGTAGACACGTAGCCATTAAAAGTTCTGGTTCTTCAACAATGTAGTCAAACAGGTCGATGTCATCCTTCAGTATAAAAGACACAATTACGTTACATGTCTCCATTAACATTCATAAACCTTGAATCTTATTTAATAGGTTACCTGGAAAATCGGGGAATCATCATTAACTTCAAAGTAAAAACCACCAGGTGGAGGTTCGTAGTTCTCGGGGAAAGCACCCGCGAAAATCTGTCAAGATTAATGATCATGTTAGGCAGAAATTCCAATTACAAAAATCGATAATTATGATACCAAAATTAAATAACAACCTGTGAAGATGAACCAAGACTCATGGAGCCCCGCCAGATAACTTCAAGACATTTATCTCCTTTTCGCTTAGCTCTATCTTGGTAATCAATTCGCCCAAAGAAAACAGAATCAAATCCAAGCTAAACAACCATAAGAACACAAGTTTAGATGAGTTAAAAACATGTAGCAAGATTATAATCCATCGATAATGGTGGTTTACAGACTATCGATAGAACAGAATAACTAACCTCTGCCCCCAATAGGTAAGCCTGCACAGCCGAATGACCAAACAGGTCTATTTGCCAACCAATCCGTGGCGTTACATTAAACTGCTCTTTTATAAACTTATGCCCATACGTTGTTTGATCAATCATATCAATATAATGCGGTAAAAACAATTCAGATTAAGTAAAAACAAATTTAAATGTAACTTAAATTTAGTAAAGCTTACATGACTATCTATAAAAAAAGATAACATATATCTCCTTTACCCTTGTGAGCTTCTATTTTCTGCTTATTTTTCTTGAATACGCGGCTGCTATGTTAATAAGTAGAAAGTAGCAATAGATTCATCCAACTTAATAGCTCCGGTATAACAGGCTACAACTTCATTTCGTTGTCAACATTTCCCTGAAACAACATACCAAATTATATATATAAAGAAAACTAAAAACTTAAAGAGATATAAAAAACTAAAAGTTAATTTTAAAAGTCACTTAAAAAAATATGGTCATTATATTTTGCTGAATTGTCAGTATCAAGCAAAATTGGAATTCCAAATAGGCTTTTGGTATTTGTACATCTTGCATAGCCTGTCTTCCGTCCATATTATAATTGTATCTCTTGCATCAGTTTGTTTTATGCTGATGCTTGTTGTACCTTTTGTATAAATAAAAATGAAATACGAAGTTTTGTTGTAAGCCTAACATTACGTACATTGAATTGTGATGCAGTTCAATAGTTGCATTTTGTCCGTTTCATGTCTGATTTCTTTATGAAGACAAGGTTCTCTCATGTGTTCTTGGCAATAAATTATTAAAAAAAAAACAAAATAAAAGAGAGGCATGTGATGTCACCAATCATGAAACGGACGAATATACCCTTTTCCTTCTCAAGCTGTAGTAGCTTTTCAAGACAACACTATCATTCCTTTGCTTGCAGCAAAGCCTGCTTCATTGTTGACAAAATAATTCCACCTACCTATAACGTACAAAGGCATGTTCAAATATTAAACCACCAACATGCACCACATTACTTGACAACCAAGAAAACACAGAAAGACATAATAAATAACCTTTATATCCATTTGAAATGTTGTTACTCTATCTTCATTTCCAGCAACCTGCATCATTAAATTTCAGTAATATCATCAGCTATACTATATTTTTATTTTGTTGATAAAAAAATTGTTCCAAAACATGATATATGCGAAAAAGAAAGAAGTCAGATGCCATTGTTTAAAAGAATCCAAGTTGTTTTTTTAAATAATATCACGATTACCTTTAAGTCCATATCTCCAGAAGCATCCTCGGAGCCGGTGATGTCAGATAAAATAAGTGGTGTTCCATCTCCGCCAGATTCCTGTGTGTCTAGAACCAAACCCATTGCTATTCCGGCAATAGAGCTCTTTAAGTGGTGTTCCATCTCCACTGATGAGTCTCAAGTCAAACAGCTGAAGAGTCTCAAGTCAAACAGCTGAAGAGTCTTATAAGCATTGCTAGAGATTAAAAGGACAAGCATTGATGGTGGTAACAACTGCTGTTGTGGTATGTAATAAGTGGTTAACAAAACAGTTGTTGGGAAGCAGCGTTTAGAAGTACAAGGGCTGAAACTTATTTTCTTATAAGTTCAGGGGTGTTTCTGTAAAGTTTCTTCAACAAGTTGTTGTAACAGACTTTGGCGACTCAGTATAAATAAGTGGTTTAGGGCTAGATAGTTATTTACTTTGTTTTTCAATTCATTGTAATTTCGTTTCTTGTATTCAATCATTTTAGTTAATCATTCAATAACAACTGTTGGTTGAAAGTTTCTCTGGATTCAATTTCTGGTTGTTTTATAACAAGTGGTATCAGAGCCATTGGTGGCTCGATTCTAAGAAATGGATCGTCAATTCCGCAATCAGAGAACAAGGATGGTGTCAACGAAGTTCGAATTGGAGAAGTTCGACGGGAAGAATGATTTCAGTCTATGGCGTGTGAAGATGAAGGCTCTTCTGGTTCATAATGGTGTTGTTGATGCGCTGAAAGGAGAAGATAAACTTCCTGATGGCTTAAATGATAAAGAGAAGAATGATATGCTCGAAAAGGCTCATAGTGCAATTATATTGAGTCTTGGTGATCGAGTTCTTCGTGAAGTATCAAAAGAGTCATCTGCTGCAGGGATTTGGGCAAAGTTGGAGTCATTGTATATGACAAAGTCTTTGGCAAATCGGTTGTATTTGAAGAAGAGGTTGTATACGTTTCACATGTCATCAGGAAAGAGTCTTGAAGATCATACAGATGAATTCAACAAGTTGATTTTGGATCTTGAAAACATAGAAGTGGTGTTGGATGATGAAGATCAGGCCATAATATTTCTCACTTCTCTACCATCTTCATATGAACACTTTGTGGATACATTGATGTATGGTAGAGATTCTCTATCCATGGAAGATGTCTTGTCTGCCTTGAATTCAAAGGAATTGAAGAAGAGGTCAGATTCTAAAGAAGAAGGTGGAGATGGTTTATTTGTGAGAGGAAGGTCAGATCAAAGGAATTACAGCGGTAGTAGCAAGAATTCCAGGTCAAAATCCAAGTCAAGATTCAAGAGGAGATGTTTTGTTTGTAATTCAGAGAAACACTTTAAGAAAGACTGTCCAGAATTCAAGAGAAGAAAAGGTGAAGGAAGTTATTCCCGAGGGCAAAGCAGTCATGTGGATTCTGATGATCAGTCAGAAGGAGGTTATGTCAGTGCTGATCTTCTTGTGGTTACAAGTGAATGTAACAAGGAAAAGTGGGTAATGGATTCAGGGTGTTCATTCCACATGACACCTCTAAAAGAAGCGTTCAAAGAATTAAAGATGGTTGACATGGGTTCTGTAAAGCTTGGTGATGACAAGCCTTGCCAGATTCTTGGAATTGGCATAGTCACAATGAAAACAGAGTCTGGTATTACTTTTGATCTCAAATATGTGAGGTACATTCCTGATCTTAAGAGAAGTTTATTGTCTCTTGGTACTTTATAGAAGATGGGATATTATGTTAGTCTTAGAGATGATAAAGATAAAGTCATAAAAGGGTCTATGGTGGTGCTAAGTGGTACTAGAATCAAGAACAATATTTACATGTTGGATTGTAAAATTGTTGATGGAGTAGCTGCTATAGCTAGTGAAGAAGGAAGTGAAGAAGCCCTGAAGTGGCATAAAAGACTTGGTCAAATAAGTCAATAAGGCCTAATTGAATTGTCAAAACAGCAAGTTCTTGGTGAGTTAAAGAACTGTGATATAAGCTTTTGTGAAAGCTGTGTTTTGGGAAAACAGAAAAGAGTGAAGTTTAGTAAAGGAAAACATATTTCTAAGGGAGTCTTAGATTATGTTCACTCTGATCTGTGTGGGCCTGCTAAAACAGAAACTTTGGGGGTGGTAGATACTTCCTGTCAATCATAGATGATTACTCTAGAAGAGTGTGGATTTATGTTCTTAAACATAAAAGTGATACTTTCAGGAAGTTTAAAGAATGGAAAGTATTTGTGGAAAATCAAACTGAAAGAAAGTTGAAGAAACTCAGAACAGACAATGGGTTAGAGTTTTATAATCAGGAGTTTGATTAGTTTTGCAAAGCAAATGGAATAGCCAGGCACTTAACCATTCCTGGTACACCTCAACAGAATGGTTTGGCTGAAAGAATGAATAGAACCTTGTTGGAGAGAGTAAGATGCATGTTAGCAACTTCAGGAATGCCCAAGAAGTTCTGGGGAGAAGCTGTATCCACTACAGCTTATCTGATAAATAGATGTCCTTCATCAGCAATCAAGATGAAGACACCTATGGAGACGTGGACTGGTATTAAACCTGAGTATGAAGATTTGAAAGTGTTGTTGATACATATTATGTGTGGATACGGCTCGTTTCGGTTCGACTCGGTTACGAAGTTAAGGCCAAAGTCAAGATATCCTCCTATCTTGACTCGGTACATTGTTTACTTTGTAATGAATGATGTAAATGCAACTGCGTGTGTGCAGCATGCATATTAGTAATGTTTATGTGTAAATTGTTTTCTGTTTCTGTATGTTTGCTGTCATGAAGCCTTTTACACGAAGAACAGTTCTTCGCGGGATCACACATGTGGCGAAGAACCTCTTGACGAAGAACCATACTTCCTCAAGATGTGATTGTGACGAAGAACCTGGGTTGTTCGCAGAAGACTTGTCAACGAAGAACCAAGTTCTTCGTGGTCTAAGGTTTTTCGTGGGAGTGCTTTGTCGCTACAGGTTCTTTGTGGACCTGCAGTATATATATTCAGCAGACAGAAGGCAAACTAATTAAGTGTGTGCAAGCACACAAACAGAGAGACAAGAGAAAACACACTGTAAGAACACACACACACTGAGAGTTTACAGAGAGTTCTTGTAAACATAGTATTGTAACTGATACGTATTAATACATTGGGTGTTAATCGTTGAATCTTTTCTGTGTATTACGTGTTCTACGCTTGGTTTAACAACCCGTTTGGATTCTGCACTTTCGGGTTTGTCAAAAAACAAGGATAAGGTTTGACTCGATCCTCCGGGTGGACCTACAAGTGTTCGGGTCTTTGGTGTATTCGCATGTTAGTGATGATAAATTAGATCCAAGGTCACAAATGTGTGTCATGCTGGGCTATACTGAAGGATTAAAAGGATACAGGCTTTGGAGGTTGAAAAATTCAAAGGTGATTGTGAGCAGAAATGTTCAGTGCAGAGAGAATATTCTGTACAAAGATGTCATGGAGTCTATAAACAAAAGTGTATCCAAGAAAGATGATCTTCAGTTAGAGATGGAGCCGGTGTTAAACAGACCAAAGGTGAATGATGAAAGGTCTGGTACAACTCATGGTGAATCCAGTCAAAGTGGTCCTGATTAAAGTCAGGATGAAACAAGTCAAAGTACTCCAAATTTGGAAGATTACATGTTGGTGAGAGACAGGTCAAAAAGGAAAGTTGTGAAACCACTGAAGTACATAGATACTGAAGATATTTCTACAGTTGCTTTTGTAACCGCTGAGAATGAAAGCATCTATGAACCACTAACTTTTGAAGAAGCTGTAAATTCAGAAGAAAGTCAAAAGTGGTGTCAAGCAATGGATGAGGAGATGGATTCTCTGTACAAAAATGGTACATGGGAATTGGTAAACAAGCCTAAAGATCAGAAGTTGGTATCTTGCAAGTGGATCTATAAGATTAAAGAAGTTATTAAGCCAGGAGAGGGTCCAAGGTATAATGCAAGATTGGTGGCAAAAGGATTCACACAGAAGGTAGGTATTGACTACAATGAGATCTTTTCTCCTGTAGTCAAACATGTATCAATTAGAGTCATCCTGTCATTGGTTGCATCATTAGATCTGAAATTGGAACCAATGGATGTGAAAACTGCTTTTTTGCATGGGAATTTGGAGGGGTATTAATTCTAATACGGAGAGTAAGTATACGAGCAAGGGTTTATCGCTATCATGGGCCGAACCTCCCGCACCCTCATCTTTGTCAATTCCATCTCAAGCAAGTCTAGTTTCAACAAGTCAATGGGCGTTCGTTTCAAATCAAAATCAAAGTATTTAAAGTATACTTTTAAGCGAAAGTGAAACCGAAAGCAATAATTGCCCACCGAAGCTAATGCACATGAATGAATATCCTGGATGGGACGACCGATTCCATACGTATATTCTTGGGTAAAACACGGAATTGTGGTTATGTTTTACTACAGATTTCGATCAAGCACTTGATGTTGTCGCTTCAACTGCCGCGACATTTGCAGATCTTTGTATATATTTACTTACTGCTTTCTGTCTTTACATTTCACAGATTCAAAATGCCAAAAAGATTTTAGGTGTGTTTTAATATAAACTTTCTAAAAGCCAAAAAGATTTTATTTCTAATTTCTTTTGATTGCCCGATGTTGGAACTCGAGTGTTCGTTACCTGAAACCTGAACGAAAACCAAATCGACTAAATCTTCATAAACGGTCGAAGTTTGCGCGTTTTGAAAGTTAAAAACTAAAATTGATAAATTTGTTAAACTTTCAAACAGTCGGACGGTAGTTGATTGAAAACTGGTCACATGTGTGTCGTTTGTTTACGTTAACTATATTCCAAGCAGTTGTTCTCATTACGCGTTTAGCTTTCTTGTATCTGCAGATGCTATAATCAAACCAGCTAAAGGCGAAGAGAACGTGTTCGATAACAAGCTTTGGAATGAAGACACGACGTGGAGGCACTCAAAAGATGAAGATGATCGAGTTGCCGCTGACCTATCATCAACACCTCAAGGATCTATGTGCTGAAAATGGAGCTTATTTTAAGGGAGAGTTTGTTAACACACTTCCTAAATGAAATTGGGAGTTTGTTGATACACTTTCTACTTACGACGCGTGAAGACCTTGAAGATCCTCCGACATGATAGACATGGAAGATGAACCCTCACGAGAAGCATCCAAGGGGGAGTTTGTTGATACACTTTATGGATGTGTCTCGCTCGGTTCAACATCGTTACGAGTTGAAGACCAAGGCTTGTTTTCCTCCATCAAGTCTGTTGTCTGATTGTTGTTCTGCATGTTGCAGTTTGCTGCTGTCTATTTGATTTGCATGTTCAATCTGCAGCTGATCTGTTCCTGATATTGGCTGCATGACGAAAGACCTGTATATTACTGCAGATGAAGAAATACCCAGCCAAATACATATGACGAAAGACATGCAATGTCTGTTTGCGACGAAAGATTATACCTTGCTGCTGATGACGAAAGACTTGTTGATGAGAAACAAGTTTTGTCGACTTGGGAGTGTGACGAAACACACTTTGTTTCGTCACATTGGTTTTTCGTCGAGCTGTTTCGTCGGCTGAAGCAGTTTCATCGTCTCTGTCGCTTATATAAGCAACAGTGGACTGAAGACAAAATACGAATTAGAGAACAGAAGATAGAACACATATAAGAAACAAGAGAGAACTAACAGTGAGTTTGAGTGCAGTTTATGTATTATCATCTTGTTGTAAACAAACTCTCTGATCTGAATATATTTGAGTATCTTAATCTTTGTGTTCGTGTTCTTATCTCAGTTTGCTTTCCCGGTTGGATTTCGCACAACCGGGTTTGTTCGTATACAAGGATTAGGCGACTAGATCCTCCGCTAGTTGGACCTACAACTTATTTAATGAAATTTGCAACATTAAACTGACACATTAAAACTATATACTTTCAACAGAAACCTTGTAAATCCAACTGTGAATCTAGAGAGAGCAGTTGACCATCAAAGAGAAACCAAATTCTACAACTCTGAGGTGACTAATTAGTCAGCTTTGTATATGAAGTCTTCATTGGGATGAAATTAGAGCATGTTAAACTGAATTAGGTCTCAACCTATTAATAAGGTTTTTTGTATTGTGTAGCTAATACTATCTAATTTTTATGGAACACAAGGAAGATACTAATATTAGTTCAGCAGACATGAAGACACTTATGGGACAAACAATGCACTGTCCATGAAGACTATGGAAATTATTGATTATATTATTCTATAAACTGTTAGATTGGTATATTGTATCATTTTATGATTTTATAGTTTTTTTTTTGGGTGAACTCATAATAATTTATGAATTTTTTTATAAATCTTGGTTAATCAGTATTTGTATATTGTTGTATAATTAAGTCGATTTGTAAGAAAATCTAAATCAGGCAATTTTTTGTATATTATGTTACAGTTTTGTTACTGAAAAACTGTCGCAACAGGGTGGTCGCAAATTAGTTGCAAAATGGAGCGGTGGCAAATCGGTTGAAAAAAGATGTGATAGAACGGTCAAAATCAGTCACGATATTTGCAACAGCATTTTTCAGTCACGATATTTGCAAAATGGAGCGGTGGCAAATCGGTTGAAAAAAGATGTGATTAAAGGAAAACCGTGATCATCTCGTGTCTCTTTCTTCTTAGAACTCTTTGAACGGCTTAGGCTCGCTTTGGGTTTTTGGGACCTTATAACCGACTGTTGAGAGGCCTGTGATGGAACGTACGAGTTGTGGCGAGGGTTATCGTACTTACTTTGTCGGGAACCTTCAAAGCACGTGTTTGCATCACCGAAGGAGCTTCTCCTCAATTCTTCATCTATACGAGAGGCCTCGTCCAACCTTTGTTGTACCTGCTTTGTTGTTGGTCGGCCACGAGTATTTTGTTGGACAGCCGGTGGTTTCTTGGTAGATTTCTTTGGAGTCAACACCGCTTTAATCTTTGACATCAGGATTTTTTGCTGAGCTGGGGAGTGCGACTCTAATTGTTGTCTAACAACATTTAGCTCTTCGACCACGTCAACGTCATCGTCTATCGATTTACAACTTTGGAAGTTAAGCTTCCGCCAGAAGACGTCTATGTCTTCGAGTTGAATCGGACGCTCTGCACGGTTAAAAACAAGATTGTTTAAGTCACATGATTAACGGAAATATATCACTAGTGTTGTACGTTTAACAATTATTACCTTCACGCATGTACTTTTCTATCCTACAAGCACAGGGCAACCCACAACTGTACCACATTTGGCAACCACATGATGAATGAAAGCGCTCTAAGACATCTAGCTTCCTAATTGCCTCTCCACTCAACAAGTCAAGGGCTGTATGGGATACTTTTCCATGTAGGTGTTCAAACAGCAGGTGTTTGTGGTGGTTCATTCTTTTTTCGATGCAGTCTCGAAAACTCTTCCTTATTTCACCGAACTGTGTCTCATATATATCCCGGACACAACCAACTACACGGTCCAGCGAGCTCCTATCTAGGACGTATCTCTTTAAGTTGGCGTGTTGGCTCTCAACTCTGTTTGTGGTACGATTACCAAAGTTGCGCCTCTTATCAGTCCACGCAAAGACGAACATCTCCTTATAGTCTTTTAGCCAGTTATCGTACACGTAATTGAAGACTCCTAAAAAGTAAAAATAATTTAATAAAATTTACGTAGGTGAGTCGTATGTTATTAGAAAAACTTACTAGAACGTTTGCACTCCAAAAGTCGCTTTCGCAAGTTGCGCAAGTGGTACTCGTAGATGGGTATGGATGGAGACTCAATCAATGTCCCCCAGAATGACAAAAATTTATCCTAGTCTTCTTCTGTGAAGGCAGCCTTGCAGTGCTTCATAACATTCTGTTGTATGTGCCACCTGCAAAGAAGCCTGGAGGCGTCTGGAAATACTTTAGCACACGCGCCCATAAGGGCCAGGTCTCTATCCGTTGCAATCACACGTGGCTCCATACATTCATCCAACATTGACTTGATCCTCTCAAGCACCCACACAAAGTTATCACCCCGTTCTTTACTAACAACGGCATGCGCGATACAAAACGAATGGTTGGTAGGCGTCATACCAACAATCTGGATAAATGGCATATTGTATAAGTTTGTCTTGTACGTCGCATCGATCAGCATGATGTGGGGGAATGCACGCCACATGTCTCTCGAGTACTGATGAAGAAAGAAGATCTCTGTTACGATCTATGTTCCGGGTTCCTCCCGTGTCTCGTAAATAAAGTCGTTGTTTATCAGCACGTTTTCTAGTGACTGCATGGGAGTCAATCCTTGTCTTTGTTCGGCTCTGATATTTGCCACAACGTTTTGAACGTCTTTCTGAACATGAAACCTGTCGGGGTCCTGCTTCCTTATCGTTTGAAATATTTTACGCGGCTCCATGTTTTGTGCTGTCAGCTGCTTGATCAGTTTCTTTTCGCTTGGAGTAAACCTTCGCACAAACGCGTGGGCCGACAGGTCCTCACAAAGTTCGTGGTTATGTTCAATTTTTCCGTCTTTTATCTCCCAGGTTTCATACGGGTGGTTTCGCACAGCTAGCAGGTAAAACGGGCAACCGGTTTTTTTGCTTCCGGCTTTTCTAAGTGTTGCTGTAGTCTGGTGCTCACCACCACGGTCACATTCAAGCCATACCCTCCTGGTTCTTCCCCCGATTTTCTTTGATCGACGGGTGACAATAACAAAACCATCCGCGTTTGCTATTTCTTGTATCCGTTTCTTTAGTTCATCTAAAGAGTTGAAAACCTTAACATCGACAATAATAACAATATTAATAATAATAATAATAATAATAATGTTAAATAATAATAATAATAAAACAGTAATTGATACCTGCTTTTTTAAGTATGGATTGTCCGGGATGGGAGGTGCCTCACCACCATATCTACCATATCCACCATATCCTCCAACGTCCGGATTGTTTTGATGAACATAAGGAGTGCCCGGGGAAATGAATTGCTGATGACCACCGTCTCCTCCATATCCACCGTATCCACCGTATCCACCATATCCACTGTCTCCTCTGTATCCACCGTCTCCTCCGTATCCACAGTCTCCTCCGTATCCACCGTCTCCTCCGTATCCACCGTCTCCTATGTATCCACCGTTTCCTCCGTATCCACCGTCTCCTCCGTAAGAATATTCACACCCGTATCTATAATCCAGTTACCCTTGTTGCGTCGGATAACTTGGTTGACCAGCATGGTATGAGTCATCTACAGGGGCTGTTTCATCAACAGGGGGATGCGTGTTCAAATCTAAAAACAGTCTGTTTTGTTTTCCTTGTATACTAGACACAACCTCCTCTTGCTCATTAGAATCGCGAACGCCAGACTCCTCCAAAATAGACGACCGTATCATCATTAGTAAATAATAAACTAAAACAAGTAATTAAAACATTTAAGCTAATAACTGTTACCGGAACGCTTTCGGGCACCCAGTTGTCGCTAGAATACTGCCCGAAGACATATTTGCCGTCCCAGTATGATGACATTTCAACACTTCGGGATGATAAGAACACAAATGCAAACAGCAAGAGTATCTTTCGAAGAAATAGTAGAAGAAACAAAAATGAAATGAATGTTGAATGCTCGGGTGGACCAACAATGAACTGTATGTTGCATTTTATATGAAAAATAGACGCCTCGTATAGCTCTAGACGCCCCATATAGCTTTAAGTCACATGTCAGACACATAGTCAAATCAGTCTCTAAGACGCCTCGTATAGGCCTATACGAGGCGTCTCAGTACCCTCGTATTGGTCCCTCGTACAGGCCTAGACTCCCCGTCTGATGTGACTGATGTGACGTTGTACGAGGTTCAGAAGTTGGTCGGGAAAAGGAATCCTAGACGCCTCGTATAGCCCTGTCCGAGGGGTCTATCAGGGTGTGGAAATAGGGGTTTGGGTGTGGGAATATGTAGACCCAATCCAAAAGCTAAAGTTAAACCCTAAAGCTAAACCCTAACGCTAAACCCTAAAGATAAACCCCAATGCTAAACCCAAAAGCTAAACCATAATGCAAAACCCTAATGCTAAACCCTAAAGCTAATGCTAAACCCTAATGCTAAACCAAAAAGCTAAACCCTAAATACTAATGCTAAACCATAAATACTAATGCTAAATTCTAAAGTTAAAAGTAAATCATTCACCACAATCAAAGATTTACAATACTTATTTTCCAATTTTAAACATGTATATACATATATGTATAGTTAAAAATTGACAATATACACATATGTATAGTTAAAAGATTAACAATATACACGTGTGTATAAATCCCTAAAAAACCTAATACAAAAAGCTCCGATTTTCCCAAAAAAAAAATTTGTGTTTTTTTAAATGTGTGGTCCAGAATGCTTCTCAAGTTTCTCAATTAGCCTACTACTTCTCACATGATCCTTATCATATACATATATAGTCCGGTTAACGTACAATATTCCTTAATGTATGAGCGTACGCTATGAAATTACGCACGTTGTAAAACTCAAAACCCTAATCACGCATGTTGAAAAAACATAATCAAGCATGTTGAAAACCATAACATGCTTCATTACATGATTATAACATGCATCATTACCTAAGTTTAACATGCGTGATTAAGGTTTTCAACATGCGTGATTAGGGTTTTGAATTTTACAATGTGCGTAATGTCACAGCATACACTCGTACGTTAAGCAACATGCGTAAGAACTTAGAGAACTCGGCCATATGAAAGGTTTTTTCAAAAAAAATTTTTTTACCAGAAATCCCAAAAAAATCAACTTTTCCAAAAAAAAAATTAGATTTTTTTTTTCATTTACGACAGCCATAAATGTTATAAAAAGTGATGTTATGATTATGTTATTAGCTTTTAACAACTTCTGTAAGGGACTGTAAAACACCATTTCGATTTTTTTAAATTATTTTACGATAGTCTTTTCTAACATTTTAATCTAGGGGTGTGAAAAAATGAGGGCAAAACTCGCACGGTAATGACGAGTTCTCTAAGTTCTCATAACTCGAAAGAGTTTTCCCTTGATCTTGATCCTATATATATGAACCTTATAGCATTCGCTTTGCGTGATACACACCAGTTAGCAATTTTGTCATAAGTCATTATAGGTGTTCAAGTGGGAAAAATAACACTAGGGTGAAATACACACCAAAGAAAACTAAAGGAGCCAAATAAGCTAGGAGAAGGTCAAAATTAAAAGGAAAAGTAATTTTAAACTTGTATGAAGGTAAGAACTAAAAGAAAAGGATATTTCCAACTTGCACAAGGCCTCTAAGGAACCCTAATTTCTTATAGACGGCCCTGTATAGAGTTGCTTCATTGCTTCACTTGCTTATTTCCTTTGTACTTTTTCGGTGCCAAGCATCGATGCTGTTGTAAAAAGTAACAGTTCAGTTCATCTGCAAACCACTGATGAGGTTAAAGTAAATAAAGTCTAACCACTGATGAGTCTCAAGTCAAACAGCTGAAGAGTCTTATAAGCATTGCTAGAGATTAAAAGGACAAGCATTGATGGTGGTAACAACTGCTGTTGTGGTATGTAATAAGTGGTTAACAAAACAGTTGTTGGGAAGCAGCGTTTAGAAGTACAAGGGCTGAAACTTATTTTCTTATAAGTTCAGGGGTGTTTCTGTAAAGTTTCTTCAACAAGTTGTTGTAACAGACTTTGGCGACTCAGTATAAATAAGTGGTTTAGGGCTAGATAGTTATTTACTTTGTTTTTCAATTCATTGTAATTTCGTTTCTTGTATTCAATCATTTTAGTTAATCATTCAATAACAACTGTTGGTTGAAAGTTTCTCTGGATTCAATTTCTGGTTGTTTTATAACAAGTGGTATCAGAGCCATTGGTGGCTCGATTCTAAGAAATGGATCGTCAATTCCGCAAGCAGAGAACAAGGATGGTGTCAACGAAGTTCGAATTGGAGAAGTTCGACGGGAAGAATGATTTCAGTCTATGGCGTGTGAAGATGAAGGCTCTTCTGGTTCATAATGGTGTTGTTGATGCGCTGAAAGGAGAAGATAAACTTCCTGATGGCTTAAATGATAAAGAGAAGAATGATATGCTCGAAAAGGCTCATAGTGCAATTATATTGAGTCTTGGTGATCGAGTTCTTCGTGAAGTATCAAAAGAGTCATCTGCTGCAGGGATTTGGGCAAAGTTGGAGTCATTGTATATGACAAAGTCTTTGGCAAATCGGTTGTATTTGAAGAAGAGGTTGTATACGTTTCACTTGTCATCAGGAAAGAGTCTTGAAGATCATACAGATGAATTCAACAAGTTGATTTTGGATCTTGAAAACATAGAAGTGGTGTTGGATGATGAAGATCAGGCCATAATATTTCTCACTTCTCTACCATCTTCATATGAACACTTTGTGGATACATTGATGTATGGTAGAGATTCTCTATCCATGGAAGATGTCTTGTCTGCCTCGAATTCAAAGGAATTGAAGAAGAGGTCAGATTCTAAAGAAGAAGGTGGAGATGGTTTATTTGTGAGAGGAAGGTCAGATCAAAGGAATTACAGCGGTAGTAGCAAGAATTCCAGGTCAAAATCCAAGTCAAGATTCAAGAGGAGATGTTTTGTTTGTAATTCAGAGAAACACTTTAAGAAAGACTGTCCAGAATTCAAGAGAAGAAAAGGTGAAGGAAGTTATTCCCGAGGGCAAAGCAGTCATGTGGATTCTGATGATCAGTCAGAAGGAGGTTATGTCAGTGCTGATCTTCTTGTGGTTACAAGTGAATGTAACAAGGAAAAGTGGGTAATGGATTCAGGGTGTTCATTCCACATGACACCTCTAAAAGAAGCGTTCAAAGAATTAAAGATGGTTGACATGGGTTCTGTAAAGCTTGGTGATGACAAGCCTTGCCAGATTCTTGGAATTGGCATAGTCACAATGAAAACAGAGTCTGGTATTACTTTTGATCTCAAATATGTGAGGTACATTCCTGATCTTAAGAGAAGTTTATTGTCTCTTGGTACTTTATAGAAGATGGGATATTATGTTAGTCTTAGAGATGATAAAGATAAAGTCATAAAAGGGTCTATGGTGGTGCTAAGTGGTACTAGAATCAAGAACAATATTTACATGTTGGATTGTAAAATTGTTGATGGAGTAGCTGCTATAGCTAGTGAAGAAGGAAGTGAAGAAGCCCTGAAGTGGCATAAAAGACTTGGTCAAATAAGTCAATAAGGCCTAATTGAATTGTCAAAACAGCAAGTTCTTGGTGAGTTAAAGAACTGTGATATAAGCTTTTGTGAAAGCTGTGTTTTGGGAAAACAGAAAAGAGTGAAGTTTAGTAAAGGAAAACATATTTCTAAGGGAGTCTTAGATTATGTTCACTCTGATCTGTGTGGGCCTGCTAAAACAGAAACTTTGGGGGTGGTAGATACTTCCTGTCAATCATAGATGATTACTCTAGAAGAGTGTGGATTTATGTTCTTAAACATAAAAGTGATACTTTCAGGAAGTTTAAAGAATGGAAAGTATTTGTGGAAAATCAAACTGAAAGAAAGTTGAAGAAACTCAGAACAGACAATGGGTTAGAGTTTTATAATCAGGAGTTTGATTAGTTTTGCAAAGCAAATGGAATAGCCAGGCACTTAACCATTCCTGGTACACCTCAACAGAATGGTTTGGCTGAAAGAATGAATAGAACCTTGTTGGAGAGAGTAAGATGCATGTTAGCAACTTCAGGAATGCCCAAGAAGTTCTGGGGAGAAGCTGTATCCACTACAGCTTATCTGATAAATAGATGTCCTTCATCAGCAATCAAGATGAAGACACCTATGGAGACGTGGACTGGTATTAAACCTGAGTATGAAGATTTGAAAGTGTTGTTGATACATATTATGTGTGGATACGGCTCGTTTCGGTTCGACTCGGTTACGAAGTTAAGGCCAAAGTCAAGATATCCTCCTATCTTGACTCGGTACATTGTTTACTTTGTAATGAATGATGTAAATGCAACTGCGTGTGTGCAGCATGCATATTAGTAATGTTTATGTGTAAACTGTTTTCTGTTTCTGTATGTTTGCTGTCATGAAGCCTTTTACACGAAGAACAGTTCTTCGCGGGATCACACATGTGGCGAAGAACCTCTTGACGAAGAACCATACTTCCTCAAGATGTGATTGTGACGAAGAACCTGGGTTGTTCGCAGAAGACTTGTCAACGAAGAACCAAGTTCTTCGTGGTCTAAGGTTTTTCGTGGGAGTGCTTTGTCGCTACAGGTTCTTTGTGGACCTGCAGTAT